>JAJPUD010003106.1:49570-84127 GCA_023553655.1 Myrmecobius fasciatus | reverse complement strand
AAGAGAAAGAAAGAAAGAAAGAAAGAAAGAAAGAAAGAAAGAAAGAAAGAAAGAAAGAAAGAAAGAAAGAAAGAAAGAAAGAAAGAAAGAAAGAAAGAAAGAAAGAAAGAAAGAAGGTGTAGTGATTACTTATTGTTCACTTCTGTTGACTCTTCATGACCTCATTTGGGGTTTTCCTGGCAGAGATACTAGAGAAATTTGCCTTCTCTACCTTATTTTACAAAAGAGGCTGCTGAAGCAAGTGATTTGTTTAAGATCCCACAGCTATTAAGTGTCTAAGACTAGATTTGAACTCGATTGATTCTTCCTAACCAAGTACAATGCTCCATCTACTGCACCACCTAGCTACCCAAAAAGTAGTGACTATACATGCTAATAATGATCTGATTAGGTTTGGGTATTTGACAGGCTCTCTCTCCTAACCAAAGACAATAAATCACTTCTCCCTTTGTGGTGTTTAATACCATTTGCCATCATTATTTGAATCATTTGAGGCATGAGTTGGGTTTCACAATGGAATTCCAAATATCCTACTTGACCAGATTTTCTAGGTGATCTGAACTATTTGCTCCTCTGGATTCCTATTTTTCCTATTATGAAAATGAAGGTACTTTCCACTTACCTGTAAGAAGAGAGGTTAATAAGGATGGTTACAATATATCCTGACTGAGGTCAGCTTTTTGTCTTTTTTTTTTCCTCAATGCCTCACATAGTACCTGGCATATAATATACAATAATGCTACTTTTTTATAATAGATTTTTTATTTTTCAAAATACATACAAAGATAGTTTTCAACATTCACATTTGCAAAACCTTGTGTTCCAAATTTTTCTCCCTCCCTTTCCACTGTTCCCTTCCCCTACATGGCAAGTAATCCAATATAGGTTAAACATGAGCAATTCTTCTAAACATATTTCCACATTTATCATGCTGCACAAGAAAAATAAGATCAAAAGGAGGGGAAATGAGGAAGAAAAAAACAAGCAAGCAAACAACAACAGCAAAAAAAGTGAAAATATTATGTTGTGATCCACATTCAGTCCCCATCGTCCTCTCTCTGGATGCAGATGACTCTATCCATCACAAATCTATAATAAATGCTTCTTGATTGATTGATTACTGTATTGGAGCATATGGGAGCAAGATAGAACATGGATGAAATGATTATTCACATAAATTTGGTTTGGACATTGAATTTTCCTTATGATGGAACAAGAATGTCTTATAACATTCACTTGTACCTCAATGAGTAGAGTTTTTAGAGGAATGAATGCAGTTAGGTACTTTTTCTGCTACTTACAGATTTGTTGTAATTTATCCTTTGTACTTGAAGAAGACCATGATATCAGAGAGATAATGCCATGGTATGCAGGTGAATTGGACTTAAGTGATGGTCACCTGCCTCACTTTCCCCTCCAGAGCCATCTGGGTCTGCTGGCAAGATATAGATCAAGATGACTGGAGATGGCCTTGGGTGCAGTGGGAGACCTTGGACTTTTTAAACTCAGGTCTTCCACAGGTCTCAGTTTGACTGAGCTGTACCCAGTGTGGGGCATTGATAAGTGATTTGTCCAGAGACACAAAGCCAGCCTAGGTCTGGGGTGGAACTAAAATTCAATCAGATGCATATGTAGTCACTACTTTTTGAGCAGCTAGGTGGCACTGTGGATAGTCTTCCAGACTGTGTGGTCAGTTCATTATGTCCTCTACATCTCTTATACCTCACAATATTGAGGAGGATGAGACTCCATTGAATATTAGCCTTGGAAATAAACTTAGAAATCTTCCAGTCCAATCCTTTCATTCATTCACAAATGACTTGCCCAAGATCCCAGAACAAGTTACTGACAAAACCAGCCACTGAATCCAGATCTCTTGACTTCCAATTCACTGCCTTTTCTACCACATCATAGTGCATTTCCATTCATATAGAACTGCAGAAAGAAATACTAATGGAAAAACCTAATGGAGTAACTGATAACATGGCCATCATTGTTGTATTATTGGGACTTATTTTTTGAGTCCAAAGACAGCGATGAAATGAGGGTTAATTTTATTTTCAATAGTCTAGGGGTAAAAGCTAGGTGGTGCAGTTGGATAGGACACTGGCTCTGGAGTCAGGAGAATCTGAGTGCAAATCCTACTTTAGATGGAACTTACTAGTGGTGATTGAGGCAATTGCCTTAATAAAAAAAAATGTGATAGTTTGTACATATTTGTAGTTTAAAATAGTGGTGTCAAACTCAAATAGAAAGAAGGACATTATACATGAGGATCCCTTGGAGCTATATATTGACTTGGAAATTACATATTAATATATCTATGTTTTATTGCATTTTTACTTACATTGTTGAACATTTCCCAATTCAGTTTTAACATGGTTTAGCAATACCAGGGAATGTTGCCACAATAATGCAGCCCGTGTGGTTTATACTTCTGCTATATTAGCAACCTACTGCATTCAAGGAGACCAACTCTCATGTTCAGTATTCCACCAGCCAACATAGTCATTCAGTTCAGTAATTATCTAAGTTCATGATCTCTGATCTGTAGATCCTCAACGAGTGTTTAGATATATTTCAGGGGATTGGGGAACTTATATGGTAACTAACTTCTAATTGAAAATGAGCATCCTCTTCCATTATGAATGATGTAGGTAGGTGTGTGGTGGTAAATATTTAACTGATTCTCTGAAAAAAAATTACAAATACATTTTTAAGTTTAATCTTCCTTAGTAATGTTTTCTTCTTCTTGGGTCTATGCAATTTTTAAAAAAACTTAAATCATTTTATAGTCTTTGCTTATTTCCAAGATGAAATATACACACTGAAAATTTAACAATTGTCTCTCCCTAGCCAATACAAACTGACTCTAGAATACACCTAGATGTAGGCAGCAATATTATTCTGAGAAGGGATCTATAGTCATTACTAGATTATCAAAAGGATCCATCTCTCTGTCTCTTTCTTACACACACACACACACACACACACACACACACACACACACGATTAAGAAACTCTACTCTAAAAATGTACCTCTGTTGAGCAATTCTGAAACCAAATTTAACTTCAGAAGCAGAACCAAACCATCTTCTAGAAGCAGGGCAGAAAGTGAAATAAAACTTGCAGCTATATTTCCTAAGTTTCTGGTCCCAATTTCTCCTTTTACACCCTTTTTTCACCCTTTCTCCCATCTCTTACCCCTTGTTTGAGGGTTGCAGCAAGCCCTAAAGTTGACTTGGTCTGACTATCTTGTGTGCTGAAGTTTCCTTGTCCATTGGTCTGCTGCACTAACTCCTCTTTCCAAGACATGAGACCTCACTGAGTTAATAGTGTTGCAACAGTCACATTAAGAAAACCTCTTATCTGGAGTCACAGAAATGAGAAGTTGTATAATGAATTGGCATTTTGCCTATCTTTCATTTCAGTCTAAATCTAACCCCAGCCACATAAATTAGAAGCAGATCAGCACCACTACTTTGCTCCCAGAAGCAGGGAGTTCATTCATACTTCTTTACTGAGTTAAATTACAAACGTTTTAGGAGTAAAGTTTTAGAATAAAGATAAGGAAAACCAAAATTGAGGAATTTGGGACGTCTGGGTTGTCCTGGTCCTAGGTTTTCAGGACCATGGACACCGGAGGTCAGGCAAAGCTTTCCCAAATTTAAACCTCATCTGCCAAAAGCATTCATTCATTTATTCATTCACTAAACAGAACATTTTTTCAGCACCTATTATGTAGGATACATAATGAATAAGATACTATCCTGGCCCTTTGTAATCTAAAGGGAAATAATCCCATTTACACAAAGTCTCTAAAATGTCAATGTTTTAGGGATAGAGGGTTCATCAAGTATGGTTCATTGTTTTATGGTACCAATTGGTGCCATCACTATGGCCATATTTTTCAGTCTGGCCCAGGAATTCCTAGCTTGTACCTTTAAGGTGGTTTCTTTTTTAAGCCACTGGCACTATGCCAGTCACTCAAGTTCATAATCTTGGAAAAACTCCTGGTGTTCATTGCTTTTCACATTCTCCCCAGCTCCCTTAAGCCCTAACATACATAACTATTTCCTTTTCTTTACTCATATGGCTACCCTTATTTATGCCTTCTCTAGTTCTTGTCTAGACTATTGCTCTAGCATCCTAATTGATCTCCTTATTTCAATATCACTTCTCTAATCCATCTTCCAAACATGATGGGAGAAGATGATATGTAAAAAGTCATGTAAATTCATGTAAAAATATGTAAATTCATCTTAATATGATTGGATATACTATTCTTCTACTATTATCTCCCATTGACACTAGAATAAAATTGAACTTTCTTAATTTGCCATTTAATTCTTAAATTGAATTTTTTATATCATGAACAATACCCAACACTGCTCAACCCTCTTTTCATATTTTTACATATTATCTTCTCCCATCAGATTGTGTATTCCTTAAGGAAAGCAATTATCATTTGCTTTTCTTTATATGCTTAGTACAATGCCTGGTACATAGTAGGCACTTAATAAATGTCTATTGACCACATTTATTGATATGTTCATCTCATTCTGAAACTCTTTTCCTCTCTGCTAAGTGACAAAAAATATAGAATAAGATCCTCTAGGCACAAGTTTGCCAGAAACAATGTGTTAATTTTGATTAAACGAATTCTATCTCTGCTTAAAAGAGAAAAGGTTCAAAAAAGAGCAGTTACCTCAACCACTGAAAATCTAACACAAGTCCATTCTGTAGTAAAAGTTTATAGCATTCAAAAATCCCACAAAATTTCCATCAAAATTAAGCAGAGTTCCAAAATTTAACTAAGTTTACTTCATCAAATAGAACAAGGAAGATTACTTTTGGCACATCCATGAAGCATCAGATTCCTAAAATCTTTCAATCCTTTTTCATTCTCCTTCAAGGATGCTCCTTTCTAGCTTAAAAAGGTAAACTCAAGAGATATTTCCATTAGTTGAAGTAATCAAAGACTTCTTCCTTTCCTTAGCCAGATCATTACCCTGAAGCAATATAAGGTATTCTATCAAAAGAGAAAATAGGGTTCCTCCCTGAATGCATGGTATGGAAAGAAAGTAATTCTTTTCTTCCTCTTACCAAGGGCCTAATCATCTAATGTATTGCTTCAGAATTGGGATCTTTGAACTTTAAACTAATAATCACTGTAATAACAATAACATAATTCATAACCTAAAGAAAACAGGTAGCCTCCAACATGTTTCCATAGAGACATACTTCATCATTAGTTTTTTGAAGTCATGATAAGTCACTATTTTAATCAAGAGTCTTGTCTTTTGACATTGCTTCACAATGTTAAAATATCATATTGTAGTCATTCTCTACACTGCTCACTTCATTCTGTATCACTTTAAATAAGTCTTTCCAAGTGTCTCTAAAATCCCTTCCATTGTTTCTTCTGGTTCAATAATATTCCATTACATTCTTATAAATTTATTCAGCCATTCCTCAACTGATAGGCATTTCTTTAGTTTTTAAATCTTTATCACAATTTTTAAAAATACTACAATTCTTTTGCATATATAGGTGTTTCTCTTTTTCTTTGACCTTGTTAGGAGTATGGGCCTAATAGTGGTATGTATCACTTGGTCAAAGCCTATACATAGTTCAGTGGATTTGGAGATATAGTTACAAATTGCTCTCCAGACAGGTAGGACAAATTAATAGTTTCATCACAGTGGATTAATGTGCCTATTTTCCCTTAGGCCCTCCAACAATTATTATTTTCTTTTTCTGTGATCTTTGTCAATTTAAGGAGTATAAGACAGAACTTCTAAATTATTTTAATTTTAATTTTTTACTATTAATAATCTGAAGCATTTTTCATATTGTTGTTGATAGCTTGCACTTTTTTGAGTATTACTGTAACCTTTGATCTATTGGGACATCACTCTCTCTTCTTTATTTATATCAATTTTTATATATCTTGTACTTCACATTGCTTATCAGAGAAATTTGTAGAATAAGCTTTCTTTTTTCCCAGTTAACTCCTTGGGGGTAAGGGGGGGAGGGGGTTAACTCTTCTAAAAATCTAACTGCATAGGGGCAGCTAGGTGGCGCAGTGGACAGAGCACCAGCCCTGAAGTCAGGAAGACCTGAGTTCAAATTTGGCCTCAGACACTTAACACTTCCTAGCTGTGTGACCTTGGGCAAGTCACTTAACCCCAATTACCTCAGCCAAAAAAAAAAAAAATCTAACTGCATTGATTTTGTTTGGGTAGAACCTTTCCAATTTTATGTATTCAAAATTTTCCATTTTATCTCTTATGATTTATCTCCAGTACCTTATTTGGGGGTAGAACTCTTCATCTATCCATAGTTGTAAATAGTATTTCTTTTTTTTTTTTTCAAATAGTTTATGATGGGACATTTTACATCTAGGTTATATATCCATTTGGATTTTATAGGGTATGTGTTGTAAGAGTATGGTCTAAATCTAATTTTTGTCAGATTGTTCTCTAGGTTTCCATCAGGTTTTGCTGCATATGAGTTCTTACCCTGGTGGTTAGTATCCTTGGTTTTATTGAACACTATGAGACTACATTGCATTGCTTCAGAGTCTAAATTATATAATCTTTTTCACTGACTAATTTTGGCTAGTGCTAAATAATTTTGATTTGTATTGCTTTGTTATATAGTTTAAGATGTTAGATCTCATTTTTTTGCTTAGTTATATAGTTTAAGATTTTAGCTCTCATTTTTTCATTACTAACCTTGAGATTCTTGATTTATTGTTTTTTCAGATTAATTTTGTTTTACTTTTTGTCTAGTTCTATAAAGTGACTCTTTGATACATTAATTGGTGTGGCACTGATCCCATAAATTAATTTAGACAATATTCTCATTTTTATTATATTGATGTGGCCAAATCTTGATCAATCAATAGCTTTCCTATTATTTGAATATTTAAGCAGGAGTGTTTTGTTGCTATGTTTTTTTTCTGCATATATCTTAGCTGATGGACATTATAACAACAATAACAACAATGATAGTAACAACAAATTTCTATAATTACCTAGTGTATGCCAGGCACTGTGGTAAGGGCTTTACAAATATAATCTTATTTGATCTTTACAACAACCCTGGGAGGTAGGTTATATTATCTCCATTTTATAGTTGAGGAAACTGAGACAAACAAGTTAAGTGATTTAATGCCCAATGTCACACAGCTAATAAATTTCTGAGGCCAGATTTGAAATCAAATCTTCCTGATTCTAAACTCATTCTCTGTCCTACACTGCCTACTTGCCTAATATCTGACTTCTCATTATTTTATGGATTCAGTAGTTATTTGTAATAGAATTTCTTTTTATCTCTCTTCTTGGATTTTATTGATAATAAAGATAGGCTAATGATTTTTGCAAACTTATATGTTTTATTACTATTATTACATGTTCTGGAATTATTGCTTGCTTTTGATTGAATGTCTAAGTCAGAGGATTCTTAACCTTTTTTGGCAGTCTGGTGAAACTTATAGATGCCTCAGAATGAAGCTCATTGATTGATTGGGTCTGAGTCTATAGATGTTATTTTTAAAAGTTTGAAAAAAGGGCCAAAATTAAAGTCATCCCCCATCTGAGGGTTTTTTTCTCAGTATTGTGTATTATATACCATTCTCTTTTCTTTCCAAATGAAACATACTAGTAACAGTTTCTTCATTTGGACTATTCCTTTGACCTCCAACAGATTTTGCTTGATCCAATCCAGACTTTTCACAGCTGCTAATGTAATCTTCCTATGGCATAGGTCCAAGCATTCACTTTCCTGCTCAAAACCTTCCTGACAGCCCCCTAGTCTACTCTGTTCAGCATTCAATAGGTTTTATTAATATTTACAAAGTGCTAAGCAATGTGCTATATATAATACATATATATATACACAAAAATAGACAAAAAATAGAGTTTCTTCAAGGAATTCATAGTCTAATGGGGAGATGAAATGCAAACAAATATGCATATAAAAAATATGTTCACGAAGACTAGAGGTGATCTCAGAGAGAGGGCACACTAGCAGTGGGGAATGGGGGATAAGAACTGGAAAAGAATCTGGAAAAAGATAGCATTTGAACAAGCTTGAAGGATTGAAGAAATACAAATCCCTAAGTATTTAAGATCCCCTCCTAGCCCTCCACAACCTGACTCTCATTTCTAACAGTATTCTGGTCTTCATTTACTCTACATTTCAAACAAACTCTACCTTCCAGAATTCAACACCCTACCTCTTATCCCACTATTCCCCTAAATTTAGAATACAAGCTCCCCATTTCAGTGGCTCAGAATCCTTGTCTTCCTTCAAGGCTTAGTTCAAATGTCACAATGTCTCTGAGGGACCCTAAGCAGCCATATCTCTTGAATAGAATTGGTGGTGTTTAGGGGGCAGATAACAATAGAAAATGATAATCATTATAAATAGCATTTATTCAACTCTTGAAGATTTGCAAAAGGCTTTACAAATATATCTCATTTTATCCCTATAACCACTCTGGAAGGCAGGAGTGATTATTATCCTATCACACATTTTAGCAAATGTCTGATGTAGGATTTGACCTCCAGGACTCTAGTTATTGCACCATCTAGCTGCTTATAAATATGAAATTTTCCTACAAGTAAAAATGGAGAAAAAATGGATATGTGTAATGTCCATACTCATTTCATGTTCACTTGATCAAAGCAAATGTATTTAGTTAAGAGATGGGAGGGGGATGAAGGGAAGAGGGACTTGATGTATGGTTTAACTGATCAAAGATTAATGTATAATGTATTAAAGTTCTGAGCATAAAACTGAAATGAATTCAGAGTACCTCAATAAATATTTCTGAAATACATGTTGTTATTCTCTTTATCTAGTTTTAGCAAAATCCTAATTAAAAAAAAAAAGCCCAAGCACAGCCTTCTGGTTAGCTCTTAAGCCTGTCCTTCTGGCAAAATTGCATGAACCCCTGTTTTCCCTCCAATTCAGGCACTTTGATTGTACTGAAACATCCCTATCCATGCCAAGTAGAAGAGCCATCCATCTACGAATCAGTCAGAGTTCACACAGCAATGCAGACGGGAAGGACAGAGAGTGACCTGGTACCCACAGCTCCTTCAGTAAGTAATTATGCTGAGCATAAGCTAGTTTGAAGGGCCTGGAGAGTGGAGAAAGACAGAGAGAGAGAGTGAGGGGGAAAGAGACATAGAGAGAGAGAGACAGAGACAGAGACAGAGACAGAAAAGAGACTAACAAAAACAAAGACAGAAGAGAGAGAGAAATGAGACAGAGACTCATACTTACAGAGACAGACAGAAACAGATAGAGACAGAAAATAGAAAGAGACAGAAACAAAGAAAGGAAAGATAGAGACATACAGAAACAGAGAAAGAAAAGGGAGAGAAAGAGACAGAAACAAAGAAAGAGAGGAGGGAGAAACAGAGAAGGGAGAGAAAAAGAGAGAAGGGGAGAGGGAGAGAGAGAGAGAGAGAGAGAGAGAGAGAGAGAGAGAGAGAGAGAGAGAAAGAGAGAGAGAGAGAGAGAGAGGGAGAGGGAGAGGGAGAGAGGAAGGAGGAAGGAGGAAGGAGGAAGGAGACAGTCAGAGAGAAAGAGACAGAAAAACAAAGAAAGAAGAGAGGACAGGATTTATTGTACTTCTAGCCAATCAAGGGAATATCCATTAAATTCCTATTCAGTGTGAAACACGAGTTGTGCCCACCAGGCTGCCTGGCCTGTCTAACCCACACTGGCAATCCCCCCACTCTCTCACTCACTCCAGGATTCTGTTCTTCCTGTGAAGAACATTGAAACAACTGGTGCCAGTGTCTCTACTGGCCTTACATTCCAAAAAGATCTTAAAGGAGGAAAAGGGCCCCACATGTGCAAGAATGTTTGTGGCAGCCCTTTCTGTAGTGGCAAGAAATGCCTTTCAATTGGAGAATGGCTGAATAAACTATGGTATATGAATGTTATGGAATATTATTGCTCTGTAAGAAATGACCAGCAAGATGATTTCAGAGAGGCCTGGAGAGACTTGCATGAACTGATGCTGAGTGAAGTGAGCAGAACCAGGAGATCATTATACACGGCAACAACAAGACTATATAAGGATCAATTCTGATGGACATGGCTCTCTTCAACAATGACATGATTTGGACCAGTTCCAATGGTCTTGTGATGAAGAGAGCAATATACATCCAGAGAGAGTTCTGTGGGAACTGATTGTGAATCACAACATAGCATTTTCACTTTTTAAAAATTGTTGTTTGCTTACTTTTGGTTTTCTCTCATTATTTCCCTTTTTGATCTGATTTTTCTTGTGCAGCATGATAATTGTAGAAATATGTATAGAAGAATTGCACATGTTTAACATATTAGATTACTTGCAGTCTAGGGGAGGGAGGGAGTGTAGGGAAGAGAAAGAAAAAAAATTTTGGAATACAAGGCTTTGCATTTGAAAATAAAGCTTTAATCAAAAGAAAAAAAAGAAATTAAAGAAACAACTGGTGCATGTGATTGCTAAAGCACTGGATCTCTAAAAAAAAAAAAAAAAAAAAAAATGTGGAGTGCCTAAGAGGTTATACAGAGCTCAGTCTGAGAATCCCCTAAAGGAAAAAGTAATATTTTAAATGTGCCTGAGGCACATTTTAAGATCAAGAGACTATGATCCAAAGTGATTATGGCATCTCTCATGATGCACAAGTAACTTCTGAGGCCTTGAGAAGAGAGGAATTTCAAGGCTTAAGAGAAAAATCCAATACTCCTCTAAAGTATATATCTATCGATCGATCGATCAATCGATCAATCGATAGATAGATGGATAGAAAGATAGATAGATATAAGGGTAGATTTTATGCCTCTGTTTTCAGTAACTTCTTGCTTCTTTCCTAGCTGGGCACCAAAGAAGGATACCTAACGAAACAAGGGGGACTAGTAAAGGTAAGAGCCTGAAGAGACAGTAATTAAGCAGACGGCATTGAGTTCAACTGCACTTCTAAATTTGACATTAGTGACTCTGTTCGTGTATGTATTCAACGGACCATTCTGCTTTCATTTTCAATGGAAAGAATTATTATACTTTCCTGAATGATAGGTTATAATATACATATATGCATACATGTTACATATAATACATTGCATTATGTATTATATCATATCATAACAGATAACATATCACATTATTATATATCATGTCATATTATATACGTGATATAATATTTTACATATATATAGATACTTATGTTTAAACACACATATATGTACATATCTGTATAAGCCACTTAATGTCTCAGATTAGGTGGTGAACAGCATTGCTAGAGTGAGTTTCTCAACTGGAAGTTCCCTATATCAGTGGAATCAATAAGTCTGGCCTAAAATTAATTAATTGATTGATTAACGGAGCCACCTCGTCAGTGCCTTTTAACAGCTAATTATTCAAAACTAGGAAAGTAACTTTAGAGTTTCATGGGAAATACCTAAGAAGTTTATGATTTGCTACCAAGGTGCTTTATAACAGGCTCATTGAGAGGGAGGGTAGCAAATTTATTCTTGAAAAATTTCTAGAAAGTTCCCTCTGCCTAATTTTCGACATTTTATTATAAAAGTTCAGCTTGTATAAATTCAGTTTTAAAAAGAGCTTTAAAATTCCAGGAGGTTCATTTGGCAATGACAGCTTGTCTAAGAAATACCAGAAAATGGAATATAATACTGGATTAGACTGATTGTTCCCATTTTGTGGGCTTGTCCTTTTCAGTTTTCACCTTCATGTGCAAGGAAAATGTCAATAGACAAGTAATTAACTCATTTTGTCCAATCTTAAGTTAAGAGACATGAATTATTTTCTAGGAATTGTTCTGAATGAAATGGAAAAGATTTTTCTTCTGTGGGGCTTTGTAGTCAAGAATATCTCATAGAATAAAGAATCAGTACAAAGTAGAAGGTAGAAGTAGGTCTAGATTCTGCCCCACCTTACACAATTTGCTCTTCTTTTTGTGATCTTAGAAAAGAGATAGATGGGAATAACGCCTCTAAGTTTTATACAATATGTTTCAATAACTTTTTCTACTTAATACAACATAAAAATCCTCCATGACTTAAGCTACTTTGAGAGTCAAGGTAACTACCTTGATATACTTTAAACTATTGACAACAGTATTTTAAAAGTGTATTTTTAGCTTATGTTCAACAATTTATTTTTGAAAAGTAATTACAATGTTTATTCAACACTTATCTTACTGCATTTGATTTGGGCAATGTATGTATAAATTTTCAGATAGGCATTTTTTGGGGCATGTTGACCATTATGGATTTATTATATGGTTGGATGTTAATTACATGCTGAGAGAATTAGTAATTCAATTGTGTGGGTTTTCTATCTATGAGTAACAGATCACAATCTTAATAGTTTTTACCATAAGTTACTAAGGCAGAAAAATATTCATTACATAGTGTCTACTCATCCCACTGATGGCATGTATATTGGGGATATACCCAGAGTTTATGAAAGGAAATCTTCCCCTTTTCCTTTTCCTTCTCCTCCTCCTCCTCTTCGTTTTTTGTTTTTGTTTTTGGTTTTTTTTTGGTTTTTTTTTACTATGCTATTTCATGAAATGTCTTTGATTTATATTGTGTCCTCCTAAAAGCAAGTATATAACTGGGAACTCGTGAGCTATGATAGTTTTGAGTTCTTTTAACTTAAGGTGACCTTGTCTGTGAAAATCCAGTATGCACATGGGGTAGGACCCTCAGTCCTATGCACTATTTCCCATTTGAAAACCCTCTCAATTATTTTTCTCTGAAGCAATTCTTTTTCAGTCCTTTGCTAGATTTTTTTTAATAAAGAAAATACTTTGGTTATTTTTTATTCAAAATCTACATATTTTCTTTCTTCATCCTCCTTCTCCTCCTTCATCCTAGACTTGGAAAACCAGGTGGTTCACTTTGCAAAGGAATGAACTGAAATACTTCAAAGACCAAATGGTGAGTAGTAGATCGTAATGTAGTATCATTTGAAAAAAAACAGACCCCAGGAGAAAACAAGACTTTTGAAATTCCTTAAATTTCTTAAATTTTTATTATTCTACCTGAAATGCCCAAGACATAATTGGTAGTCTGATTCTACTGAGCAAAGCTGGTCAGTTTTTTTTTTTTTTTTTTTTTAGCTTATTGTCTGGGGACTCCACAGAATGAAGCCACATGGGAATTATAAAGAAAGAGCCTCTTAGTCTAATCTGACATTAAATCTAACTCCCTCATTTTACAGGCAACATAATATGATATTGTGAGATAATATTTGTAAAGCACTTAGAACAGTGTCTGAAACATAGTAGGTATTTAATATATACTCTCTTTTAACTTCTTCCTCCTTTTTGTTATTTTTCAGTTGTTTCAGTCACATCTGACTCTCCACGACCCCATTTGGGGTTTGGAGATACTGGAGAAATTTGTCATTTCCTTCTCCAGTTCATTTTACAAATGGAGAAACTGAGGCAAATTGGGTTAAGTGAGTTGCTTAGGGTTACACAACTAGTAAGTGTCTGAAATCAGATTTAAACTCATGCATGACTGGCACTCTCCATGGTGCCACCTAAAGTCACATAGGAAATGAAAGAGACAGGCTTGAAAATTTGACTCGAAATTCAAGTCAACAAGTGTTTATGAAACTCTTTCCTGAAAGTGTCCAAAGACCTGGGTGCACTCTCCAGTACTGTCACTAACTAGTTGTAGGGTTTTGGGGGACAAGAAGTTTCACATCTCTGGTTCTCAGTTTCTTCATCTGTAAAATGAAGGAGTTGGGCTAGATGGCCTTCATGTCCTAGATTTACACTCCCATTTCTTCATCATAACTTGAGAATAACAGTTCCTATACCTACTCCACAGGATTGTTGGGAAGAGCAAATGGGAACCAACAGAGATAGAAACCATAAGATGCTATGTTACAAAGCATCAAAGATTTCTTTGTGTTTTCCATTTGTCCAGCTCATACATCTATAGCTACTTCATTTCTTCCTTCTTCCCCCAGGAGATAGAACCTTAAAAGGTTACAGCTGAAAGAAATAGCAGAGTCCATCCTGCTCATTTTACTGATAAGACATTTCCTACAGCAAACCTTTTGATACCCCTAACAGTCTTGTCTCCCTCCTTGAATTATCATGTATATAATAATCTGATTATATGTTGTATTCCTACCACTTCCATATATTTATATTTTTAAAAGATATTTAGAAGTTCCTTTGAAGGCAGGAACTGTTTTTCTTCTTTTTGTCTTTGTATGCTTAGTGCCTGGGTTCACAGATTTGGGTTGGGCTGGTTTGAATGAGGAAATTGAGACCCAAAGACATTCAGACATCCTAGTTTACAGTTAATAGGAAGAACCTTAAAACCCAGGACTCATGATTCTCATTCTACTTTCATTTAGACATACAAAGTCTGAGTCAAAAGCTGTGGAGGAAATGTGGCTGTTTCTAATATGTAAAAGAAAAAAAAAAAAACACACACCAAAAAAACCCCCTGAATCCTTCCACATGAAATTGAAGTGGAAAATACAAATTCATCTCTCTTTGATGCTCAGGATCTTGAGGATTTAAACACCTTTAGCATGGGATTCTTCCAAATAAAATGTACTTTCTTATTTCAGTCTTCCTTGGTGGAAGTAAAAGCTGCAATGGTCATCTTGGGAAGGGCTTACTGGGGAATACGAGTAATGGATGGGCTCCAGGAGTCTTCACATCCAAACATGATATTCTATCTCATTTTCCAGACACCGGAGCCAATTCGGACATTAGATCTAACAGAATGTTCGGCTGTGCAGTTTGATTACACACAGGAAAAAGTTAACTGTTTCTGGTAAGTTGTGATAAAAAGAGAAAATCCTTGCCCATCCCTTTTTTCCTGAAAAAGAATAAAAGACCATAGAATATGCATTGCCATCTCAATGTGTTAAAAGATTTAAGACCTGAGGGTCTTAAACTCAGTGGCCATAGGAAAAGCACCTAATCTGTGATGTTTAGACCAAAAGACCCTAAGAAAATATCCAGGAAGGGAATCCTGGTTTTCTCATTTTAACTACACAGCCCTCCTAACACACTGAACAATCCCTATTGGAATCACCTTGCTGCTAAAACACATTTTAATCTCTTGTATGGAACATTCAAAACCCTTTCCATTCAGTCTCCAGTCTGCTTTCCCAGGCTTATTTATTATATATTCAATCAGCTATACAGTGAAACTGACCTTCTTGCTCTTTCTGGTATACAACAATCCAGCTGTCTCTCTGGGTGTTAGATATATGACTTCCTCACCTCCACCTTTACAATCTTCAAAGTTAGTTCAACCATGAAGTCCTTTCTACTTTCCAGATACAATCTCCACCCAATTACTTTGTATTAACTTTCTAAATATTATACATTTATTTATACATGGATGTTATCCCTGCCCCGAGAGAAATAAAACTTTCGTTTTTATCTTTGCATTCCCATGTGCATGGCAAATAGTAGGCTTTTAATAACCGTTTGTTGATTGCTTCCTTGCTTCACCACAGTTACTGAGACAGTAGCAAGGGAGGAGATAAAAGCCAGAGCCAGGTTTGTAAATCAAATTACTTTGACTTTGTAACCAAGGAGATAGACAAGTGAACTGCCTGTTCTTTAAATAGATCAAGTGAGCTGGTTGATTTTCACTCCGAGCTGAAATGAAATGTTGAAAGGGATTTGCAGCCTTCATATATGAAGGGCATTTTATCATACCAGATGAACACAAATAAGAGTCTACAGACTTCTGTGGGGAAACATTGACCTTACTAGTCTTGGAAAGCAACAATGTCTTTCTGTTTTGGTTTAGTCTTCAATTCAAATCAGTCCAGATTAGAGATCCTCTGATAGAGGAGATGGATGAACAGGATATTATGACCTAATCCCATCCCATGGAAGAACTTGTGAGAGCATTCATGAAAAGGTTTTTGGAAGCAGCCTAGACCTTGTCTTTCTTATCTTTGAATTCTTAAGTACATGGCCTGTCATAATTACAGGAAACTTCCAAAGAATTGTTTCAGATTCCAGTCCTTTTGAAACCTTAACCGAAACCTTTACTAAGTTTTTTTTTTTTTTCCCAAGAAAAATGAGGGGAGGAAATGGGAGGCAGGGGAGGAAAAATGCTATATCTGAATTGTTCCTTTTTTTCCTTCTCCCACAGCTTAGTATTTCCATACAGGACTTTTTATTTATGTGCAAAAACAGGAGTAGAAGCAGATGAATGGATTAAGATACTGCGATGGAAAATGGTAATTTATCAAGATCTACTACTGTGCTAACCTCTTTTTTTATTTCTTTATTTTTTTTATTTAATGCTAAGGCAATTGGGGTTAAGTGACTTGCCCAGGATCACATAGCTAGGAAGTGTTAAGTGTCTGAGACCAGATTTGAACTCAGGTCCTCCTGACTTCAGAGCTGGTGATCTATCCATTGGGCCACCTAGCTGCCCTGCTAAGCTCTTTTAAAATGTTTTATTCTTTGAGATTTCATCTGAGTTTTTTTTTTTGTTTGTTTGTTTTTTGGGTTTTTTTTTCCAAACTAAGAAGGAAATGGATCATCTGCATTTGGCCTATGGGATTGGGAATAGAGATTTGGGCATCTGATTTAATTCATTGTAGGGAACTCAGGGGTAAGGACAGTCCTTCTGATATAGGTAGGTTTATGGAAAAAACTTTGTAATGTATTCACTCTTCTGAGGGAAGACTGCACCTTGAAACCAGACCAGCCTGATTTATAAAGGTGGTCAATCCTCATCTGCAGGAAGGAATTGCAGTGGGAATTGGGCAATCCAATGATGGGAATTTGGCATATTTCTCCACATAAGGATGCAAATTTCTAATGATACATACTTGTAGGGACAACCTGAAAAATGACCAGTTGCTCATAACTAGCAACCAGTTGTGCTGGTTGAGGGAAAAAAAAGCTTATTTCAAATACTGTACTTTATAGACGTTTCCCAGAAGGAAGATAGAGTGATTTCTAATAACTTTGCAAGTTGTGTTGTTTTTATTTTGTTTTGTTTGCATTTTTTTGTAAGTTGTTAGTCAATTTCTAGATCCAATTCCGGTAGATATCATATATGTATATATGTAGATACATTTATTTTGATTGGATTATCTATTATTTAATTCATCAAGAATCCTGATGCCTGCAAAAGAACATTACCCTCAAGAATCTGAAAGCCTTATTGAATAGTTTACTATAAACAGGAATTTTTTTTTTCCCTTAATGTGGCCGAATAGGTACCTTGTCATTGAAAATGCTTTTCCTTTAGATGATTTACAGGTCATATTTAGGAAACAAAGATATCCCATTTCTCTGAAGTGCAGTTTACACAGGAGTTAACAGGGAATATATTAGAAATATGTTAAGAATAGCTAAAAGAAAACATTTTCCTAGATAGGTAAGTAACTAGATAAATAGGATTGTTATGTATATATATATAAATCTCTCTATATAAAAACCTGGGCAATTGCCCAGGTGACTTTAGTATTATCATCTATTATTTCACATTTGGAAAACCTCCAAACTGTTATGTATCAATATTATAACGAGTTATGCAAGGAAAAACAAATTTTACAACTGTGCACAGGTTTTCTTGTTTCTGGTTTTGTTTTTCAGTCACAAATAAGGAAGCAGCTGGGACAGGATGGTAGCACCATGAGGTCTCAGTCCTTTATAAAGCAACCTCTTTCTGGCAAGTGATGATTGTTCTTCCCAAGAGGCAGGCTGCTTCACAATGTTGTAAATGCTGGTGGACTTACAAGGAAATCTAACTCCAAGGACAAAGAATGGGTGCTTAGTTAGGTTGATTGAGAATACAACACATTGGCTGAGGCACGAAAATAGCTTCTCTTTCCAGATACTGTTATCACCTGGAGTTGGAGCACTCAATTATTATTTTGGTGGAAACATGTATTTGACAATAATAAAAATAGCTCACTTTTATACAGTGCTTTAAATTTTGCACTCAACACATTCTCTTCTTTCATCTTTGCAATATTCCCATGAAGGAGGTGCTACTAATTTCCCCATTTGTCAGATGAGAAAACTGAAGCTCTGAGAAGATGTATGACCTGCCCAGATTCATGCAATTAGTAAATTTTCCAAGGTAGATTTTGAATTTCTGGACTACACCTTTTCTGCTGCATATCACCTTAAAACTTTGGAAAACACTTCTCCAGAGCTCAATGTTCTTTTCTTTCTAGTTGTAATTGCCAAACTTGGAAGAATTAGAGTCAACATGGTTTGCAGATAGTTCCTCTATTACCTATCTGGAAATAAGATAACTTTTTTTTTTTTTTTTTGCTGATGCAATTGGGGTTAAGTGACTTGCCCAGGGTCACACAGCTAAGAAGTGTTAAATGTCTGAGGTTAGATTTGAACTCATGTCCTCTGACTTCAGGGCTAGTGCTCTATCCACAGGGCCATCTAGCTGCCCCTAGATATCAAATATTTTGATAAAAAATTTTTTTTCAAAAAATTAAAATCTGAAAGATAACACAAGTTTAAAGCTTTGGGATCTACTGCATCGAGTTTTTTTTTCTAGTATAAAACAAAACAAAGCAATAGAAATATTTTTATGCTTTTCTATGGGTTGTTGTCTATATAGTGGGAAAGTATCATGTCAGAAACCAACAAATTAAGTAGCATATTGCTGGAGCTTGACTGTCAAAAACAAGAGTCCCATTGCAAGGATTAAATAAATTCATCATGGCAGATACTCCTTGATTCAGGGAAACAGAAATATCAAAGATTTCTTATTATTTATAGCTCTCCCTCAATGTAGCACGACAGAAGGTGCATTGCTTTAGAAGACCTGGATTCAAATTCTGCTTGTTGTCTATGTTGGGTATTCTCTGGGCTTGTGAGATTGGCCAGATTAGTCCTTTTAAGCTCTAGTGATCCTATAACCTTAGTTTTGTTATTTACTCAAAGACTTTAGAATAGGATTCCTAAGTACTTATAACCTTGCAGCACACAAACATCTCTAATGTATCTGCCTACAGGGAACTAAAGCCAGATATGCTGTACCATTCAAGGTACATGCAATATCAAGAGATTTATAATAATAATAATTTAAGAGGCATACAGAATGATTTAGAGCTTTAAAAAAAGGATGAACTGGGTAGGGAGGAAATATAGAGGAAATGTTGGATTTATAGTCCTTGGCATTCACCCCACCTTTTGTAAAGTGGGGGTCTCCTTGTCTCTCTGTAAAGCAAAGGTATTGGACTAGGTTTGGAAGGCCCCTTCCAGCTCCAAATTCTCTATCATCTTAAAAGCACTATTGACACAAAGTTGGTAAGTTAAGATGCTAGCCCTTTAATATTCACTTTGACACTTTGCTTCACCTCGGTAGCAATTTCAAAGTGAATTTTGGAATAAAAACATTTTAGTCCAGTAGACTCTTGCTTAGCACTACACTGTTCGGGAGGCCTGGTTATATTTTGAGGCTATCTCCTCTTATTAATTCCCTGAGAGAGGGGCTCATGGAGACCAAGATTGTAGAGAATGTTGGATTCTGCACATTAAAGCAAAGCTCCAATGAGGTTTTTTTTGGATGACAGCTGATGCTATGAGATAAAGCAAATGTTCAAGCTGTACTCAACTGGGTGAGACAAAGTACAAGAAATTGAGCAAGCACGGTGAATACTCACAGAGAAGTTGGCTTTAAAAAAAGAAAAATCTAAGTAATCAGGTCAAAAAGGGATGAGTTTTATGTGGACTATGTTTTAGAATTAACTGCTATTTTTATAGGATGTTATGTATTTATTTAATATACTTTTGCTCAGCTTTATTAAAAATCACATAATTTTCCAACATATGTGTTGATTTCTTTAATATTTAGTGATTAAAAATACAACTAACAATTTAACATCTTATGGGTCTTCATAGTCACAAAAGTCATAAATCACTTTTCTAACAATAACTTCATGAAGTAGGGAATCCAAAAACTACTCTCCATATTCTAAATGGGGAAACATGTCTCAGAGGGTGAGTGACTTGCTTGTTACAAGGCTAGCATCTGAACCCAAGTCTCCTAACTCCAAATCCAGAACACTTCCTATATCAACAATCAAGAAAAACAGAAGCAGAATGAGAGTACAATTTTTTTTTTTTTTTTGCTTTTCATGGCACTTATAAAACCTTTTAATGAAGATATTTAGTTTTTTTAAATCTACAAATTTATATGGATAGCAATTACCAGATATTGATATGCATAAACACTCAAACTATGTCATAAAATAACAATAACTGGTGTTTATTTTCCGCTTGAAAGTTTGCAAAGCACTTTATATACATTATCTGATTTGATTGTCACAACCTGGGAAACACTACTGGCATTTATACTAAATACTACCCTCATTTTACAGGAAACCGAGTCTTACATAAAGTTGAATGATTTGCCCAGGATCATAAACTTAAGTGTCAGAGGCAGGATTTGAACCCAGGTCTTCCTGATTTTAACTCTAGAAGTTTCAATATACCACAAAGCTCCTACAGAATAAGTGGCATTCATTAAATGCATTGCTTGTTATTTGTAAATATGTAAGTCTATCTACAGAATATCTCAAAATTCTTAAGACCAATTTAAGCTTACTAAAGCTTAAATTATTTTGACTATATGTATAAATTATGCATATATGTGTGTATGTACACATATACACATATATGTATACAATTACATGCATCTTATTTAAAAATATGAAATATTTTCCTATTATATAGAATCAAAGATAGATAGCAAAGAAAAAACATTCTATATACTTTTCTAAAAGTATCCAAAAAACAGGTCCCCGCATAAAATGTTAACAGTAATTCAGACAGTGCAAACCATCTCCCCTAACACTGTTAACTCTTAAGTAGTTTATAAAGTCTAGCTCCAACATCTCATGACAGCATAAAGTGATTCCAACTCCTTAAAGTTGGAACAGAGGAGCACTCCTGTCTCCCATTTTTGTTCTTTCCTGTCTCCATGTCTCTCATACTCTTTCCTCACATTTAGAATGAACTTCCCTTTCTATCCCTAGTTTCTATTTTGATAACCTTCCCTTTCAACTCAGGTTATGTGAAGCCTTCCCAAACTTAAGAAAGCACTGTTTGGTCTCTTATTCTGCAATGACTCCTTTGCATTGTAGCCTTACATGTGGGGAGTCTTATGGGGCAATGTGCTGGCCAATAGTCAATAAGGATCAACCCTCATCTCCATCTCTGAAGGTAGAATGAGTTATGAACCACCTCTCTCAGCCTCCGAGACACCTCTTTGTCTAAGTATCTTTTGGATAATTGGCCTACCTCAGGGTTTTGGTTTTTTTTTTTTTGACACTGCTCTCTTCCTACATCTGAACCAACCCTCTCAGTTTCCTTATCCTTATCTATGGCTGGGTGTACCCCAGAGCCACTCAATCTCCTCAGATCCCCTGGATCTAGCTATCAGGTACCTCCCTTTCTTTAGGCACACCACAACCACCCTAGTTCAGGTTCTCATCACCTCTTGTCTAGATCAATTGGACTCATGGTTCTCCCACTATTTCATGAGAAACTCCTTATCCTTTGGAGGATCTTATCCTTATATGTGGGTCTCATTCACCTTCTGCCCCTTCCCCCCACCCCAAATACTACATGACTAAATAGTCAAACTATACTTTTACAAAATACTATTTTATTTAGACCCTTATTTAGGAAAAGTAAAATGAACTGTTGTATTATGGTATTCATATAAATGTCACAAATCAAGGCTTTGATATTGATTTTCACATTTAAATTGAACAAAGAAAAAAAACATCAAAATACTGATTGGTTATTGATAACTGAATGCAAAAGTAAATCCAAAGCAACAGATTTCTTTTTAGAACACTTTAAAGAGAAATACCAATTAGTAATGCTTTCTTCAATTTCTACCTCACAATGATATAAACAGGGGTAGTTAGTGATTGTACTGGTTTATTACTGCTGTTAGAGGCTCTTTTCCTCTCAGTGCAGACATACAACATGGCACACATAAAAATAAGTTCTCTATTATTCACAATAAAGCAATAGCATATACAGAGCAAGGCCTACCTACTGCAGGCCTGTATGTATTATACACAACAGGGGAGCTTTAGGGATCACGGGAACATTTTGATTCTGATCCACTGGATAAGAATCTCATCCCTCAATGGTAGTTGAGCTAAACTCCATGGGAGCTGTGATAGATACTGAACCATTTTAGTGGTCTCCCCAGAAATCATACTATAAAAGAATTGAGCCTAAAACCCAACACAACAGTCCATCGATTTAGAAATAATAAATACAATCTTCTTCAGTCTAAATTGGGGGAAGTTGTCTTTTCAATGTGTGGAGGAGTCATGTTACTTGATGAAGTCAAGTTGCTGGACTGAACTCACTGGGATCACAAACAACATGGCCAGGATCAGCCATAGTCAGATTAAGAACCTTCCACGACCTGTCTCAACTCTTCAAATAATGGGGCAAGTTCCTTTTCTAGGCTGACAATCAGTCCTACATCAAAAAAAAAAAAAAAAAAAGATCATTTTCAAAAAGCTGTAATGCAATTTGGATGAAAACAAAGAAAAAACTTGAATTACTTGGAACAAATATTTCTCTTAATTAAGAAAAGAATGAAATAATTCTACCCCTTCTGAAATACATTTCTATTTTATACTGTTACAGTTGAAAGATTAAAATCAAAAGCATTTTTTAAAAATAAAAAACATCAGAATTTAAGGATACTTCCATGTAATGATCTAATCTCTAATGTGCCATTGTTCCTGGATGAGCCTGGAGCCCCCAAATTTAAGCCAGTGAGTCATAGTTCTTGTAAGTTAAAATAATACTGTAAAGGATTTTACAGATTTTGTTGAACTCAATTCAGAAGAATCTGGAAAGGCTAGTTGCCAGGTCAATGTTGTTGAGGGAAGGGAGGAAGAGAGATAACAGAAATTTAGGGTAACTACCTATAATGCAGGAGAATTAAAATATAGTCAGAATACCTAACACCAATGAAGTCTCTTAATATTAACTATTCTCATTAAGTGACTTTTTTTTTGCTAATATCTACTTTATATTGTATTCATATATATGTACATATATATATATATATATAAATGTTTGAAGATAAAGATTTAATTTTTTAACTACATGAAAAAATTGTTGGCACATTTTTGTCATTATTCTAAATTAATGAGGTCACATTATGTTACCCAAGGATATGGTTAAAAGTTTTCCTATTTTAGAGCATATATGTATATATAAGGATTCTGAATTTTCCTAAGAAAAATTAAACATTAAAACCACCATTACCATTATCACACCAATATTGGGTGGATTCAGAATCTGAAGGCTGCCAGCTGGGTTTTTTTTTTGTTGTTGTTGTTAAGTTTATTTGTTTTTTACAATAAATCTCTAAAGTATCTAATGATTTCCCTATACTAATTATATCTCCCTGGTATCCCTAAAATTTTCCTCCAGATTCTTTTACCATTCATCAAAAAATATGGAATACTTAGGGTGATAAGCCAAGGAAAAGAAACATTTCAGATTGGCCAAGACCTCCTACAAGAAGCTTCAATCAAGTTGGATCAGTAATAGAAGCAAATGCAAAAACCTATAACTTTCATCAAGGTGGCCAGGGACATTCTGCATATGTTATGAATACACTTGGGAAATCAGAGACAAGTTTAAGTCCTGCTTCACATTCTTATAGCTGTATGAAGCTAGGCAAGTCACTTAACCTGTTAGCCTTTCCTCATCTGAAAAATGTGAATTTACTGAGTTGTTGTGGGAATCAAAGTGCTTTGCAAACTTTAAAGCACTATAAAAATGTTGACTAATATGATACTCATAATTATTATAAACACAACTCCCCTATAACTTCAAAAGATGGTTTCAAGAATTATTGTGGCCGAAAAATTCATCACCCTGTGGCCATCTTGGTAATAAATAAGCTTCTCCAAACTTAGCTAGGCTGGATCATGGATAATAGTAGTCCACAATTGCAAATAAATTGTAAAAATTTTTAGAATATACTTAATAAATGTTGATTAACAACAACAACAAAAAAAAGTGGTAAAAGCACGTGAAAGTTGGAAGATCTAACATGTTTTGAGGAAACTAACTGTTGCAGAAAGTATTTCTGGTTCCAAAAGTATTTATTACATGTAAAACTGGGGGGAAAAAAAAATCCTCTTTCTAGAATTGTGTGTGTGTGTGTGTGTGTGTACACAAACATACATCAAAGTGCTCTGTACAAAATTTATTTTGTTTAACGAAAGGCAAAGAAAACAAAGACAAGGATATAGCGAATCCAGTACATAAAGACTACTTGAAAGTCTGGATAGAAATAGAATACCAAGTACAATCTCTCAATAATATAAAAATATATTTAAAATAATGAAAACATACCAGTATTAGCACTGCTGCTTGCTATGAAACTCACTACCAATGGTAACCGATTGAATTGGACTACCTTTAAAAAAAAGGGGGGGAGGGGGATAAGTTATTGTTTTAGAGAAATGAAAAGCCTTTATATGTTTTACTTACCCTTTAATTTTCAAATGAGCAACAAGTCTAACATGATCTGATTCTATGAATAACCGTAACTGTAAATTTGTTTCCCTAATTAAACAATTTGTAATAGGTTACTCTTTGTAACCACAAAACTGTATATATTTTTGAGTATTTACCCACTTTTGTCTAAACACCTTTCTTTTCAATGTACTATTTGGAGTTAGAGAAACTGATGATACTGAGCTTTATTTCTTATAAATATATGTTTATGTCAGACTTAAAAAACCAAAAAGTTAATGATTGATATTACTTTGCTTCTATAACTGAAATAGCATGTTATTTATTTAAAAAATTAAAATAATGCAAAACTACCAATTCAAATTTAAATAAGTTACCACTAGGTTTTCAAGATAAAGTTTTTAGCTGTAAACAATAAAGACATAAATGAAAAGATTATTTCAGTGACCCACAGCTGATTAGCTAACGGCACCATCTACTGGAAGTAAGTGACCTGAATTGACCTTACATTTCTTACTAGGTACACTATCAAATATTTTTAAATGGTTTTCCTTATCAATCAATTTTCACTATAAAATGACATATATAATTGAGTTAAAGGATATGTAGATAAAGAATTATTATTCACTGTAATAAAGTGAGCCCATTTAATTTAGAAAAAAAGATTTGTAATGATAGTTCCAATCAAATCAGTTTCAATATTTAGGTACTTACTTGGTATGTGTTGTAGTAGCAAATGATACTTTTGTTTTTTGAAAGTCCAAGTTTACTGCCCTGGTCTGTTGCAAGTGCAAAAGTAGACAGGAAACCAGGTCTCAAAGCATGCTCCGGAGCATTATCATTTGCCACTGGAAAAAGACAGCATGCTTTTAATAAAGACTGTGAAGAGCCTATAGGAGAAATCAGGTTAATAGCAAATGGAACAAAAACACCTTGTACTTCACAAGCCCATAAATAATACTCCCTCTCAAATGCATTGGAATATTCATGTTTTAAGTGCAAAGAGAATTCTGCATATATTTAAAAGAATTTCAGTGGTTTTATCAGGTAGAGGGGAGAGAGAGTTCTAATTAACCACATACTCAGAGCCCATAAATAACTGGAAAAAAAAAAAAAAAAAAACAGCCAAAATCTTTCCTAGGATGTCTTAATCACAGCAAAATATTTATAAAGAATATCTGCATATTCTAAGTATACACAATAAGATTTAAATAAATTAAAATGCTCAAGGAATATGTTATAGTTAAGAATAAAAAGGCTTCATTTCCACTTGTGTAAAAGATCTATGTAGTAATATAATGAAAACAAATTAAGTTGTCCCTGATGACTAAGGATTGTGTAGTGTCTCCGGGTCATCATTATTAACATCAATTTTCATCATACAAGATTATAAGATGTAAACAGCATAAATAACTAGGTAATTGGGCTGAAAAAATACTGACCCTAGAAGTTTCTTTTTATATAAATCTCTGCTATAAGCTTGTTTTCTTGTGAATTGCCTTTTCTCCTGAAAGTGGAATGCAAAAATAAAATTTTGGTTAAGAATTCTTATTGCTTGGGTTCTGGTTAATTCAAGTTTCACTATTAAAAAATTCTAAGTATATGTAACTTTCAGAAATACGGCAGAAAAGGGAAGAAATGAATGTTAAAAGCTAACTTTTCCTTTAGGGCATGAACTGGGAATATAAACCCACTAGGTTTTGATTCAACAAACATTTATTAAATGTCTATTATATTAAAGGAAATGTGAAACAAAAGCAAGTACTTTGCCTTTGAAGACTGTCTTTTTTCCAACTTATTAAAAGTTTTAAGTACTGAATTATATACGTGGCTCTTATAATTTAGATTTACTGACATTATATTATACATCAATAACTGCCTTTAATGAGGAAGGAACCTGACCTTGGGGGAAGAGGGGAGAAATCTGGTTACATGAAATGCCTGAAGTGATAAACTACAGGTCTTAATAGCTGTTTTAATAAACTCTAAAAACACATTGCCTTGACAATCTCTCAAAAACAAATATCTTTTCAAAGTCCAAGAACAAGTTTCTTCCATTTACTGAAATAGCTTCTTGATTTTCTCTTCATCACCCACATTGGATAAAACCTGTTAATTTTTTGGCCAAAGTTTAAAATAAAATTTCCACTTCCATAACTCATTGTTACCTTTGATAACAGGCACTCCATCCCTGTCTGAGACTACAATGGCATGAAGACCTTCAACACTAGAGAGATAAAGTAACACATAACACATTACACTAAATTTTCTCAAAATGTGATGTTAAACACACACACACACATTCTCCCCCTCTCTTCTTCCTCCCTTCCTCCCCCCTCCATTTTTCTCTTTCTCCCTCCTTCCCTCTCCCACATCCTTATATGATGACTTATGATCTCATGGATTTAGACATTGCTTTCAACCATGTAGAGGCTGGCCCAGACTTGCCCATACAATACCTGTCCTGAGCCTCTCCCAAGTTTGCATTAAGTGGGGGTGGCTTTCTTCCTGTCTTTCTATTGTGGAGCCCATGGGCTCTCTGTCTCCTTACTAGTTCCTGCTCTCACAACTGACCAGATTATCTTCACTTCTGAGAATGCATTTCTCTGATGACATTTTTCACTCTCACTTTCTTATACTTTTCTATTATGTGTTGCCATCTTCTCACACCTATCTTGCAGCTACTCAGTGCCTGATATTGCAGCATTCCATAAATTAAAACAACACATTACCAGTATATTCTATTCTCATATAATACCTATCAAAACTCTGGGCACATAAATCTAATAATTATGGCAAATATAATTAGTCTTAAAATCGGCCAAATCCAAGTGTTGACTATGAGCTAATATTTAATTTTAAATGAGGAAATAGGTCAATCAGTGAAATCATAAAACTCCTATTACATATTCAATTTCATTGAATGTGAAATGCTGTGGCTGTTCTCTGTTCCAGTTATAGGAGGCAGGAGATGTGTAGATATGCTCAAGTAGATAACTGTAAATTATATTAGCAAAATAATATAGCAGCAAAGATGGACAACATGGGTATTATGTTGTGGAGCTGGAATCATACCCAGATCCTCAAAATCCAAAGCCATCACTGTTTTTATGGTCCCTTGCTTAAGAAGACATGTGGCTGCTATACAACTCTTCACTGTGGGTCAACAGAGCTAACTATGGACAAAAACAAACCAAATCTTTCATTACACAAGCATATATTATGTCGACAAGCCTCTTCCTTCTTGACTTGTTTTAGTACCACCTCCTTCTCTAGGAACCCAAAGTCTCTACCAAATTCAGACAGAACCAAGGATGTCATCTACAAGATGCCTTAGAGATAATTTTTTTCACTCCTTCAAGGACTCCTAATTGCCAGTCTAGGAACCACTGGGAGAGGCAGCATGGTGGGCTAGACCAAAAGTTCTGGAGTCAGGTTCTGCCTCTGATTCAAACCACATGACCATGGGCAAGTCAAATTTCCTCTCAGTATTCCCAGGTACATTATAAATCAGAGATAAATACCAATTTGGTTTACTGAATGAACAAGCATTTATTAAATGCTCAATATATGTCAGGCACTTTGCTATGTGCTAGAGATATAAACAGAGATAATCTATTCTCAAGGAGATAATATAAGTTCAATTGCAGGCATGATGGAAGGTCTGGAAATAATAACAATGCAAGAAAGCAGGGTCTGGGACCCTCAGGGTACACTGGGAGATAAGACTGGGGAAATAGAAGAAAGGGAAAGGAAGATGGGGCACCTCCTTCATTTCTTCCAGAGTGTAAGTTCCCTAAAACAACAAAATCTTAAGTATGATCCGAAGAAAATCCCCAAAACCTTCATCATATAGTCCATAATACTGCCAGTTTTAAAATATTGGAAGTGATCATAAGCAAAAGGCTATTTGTGGAGGAAAGATACTGGTCAAACAGGAAACTCTGCACCTATATGCTTGGGTTTAATCAGTCATGTCATGTAAAAACATAAGAAATAATAAATAATTTAGGCAAAGAGAAACCTTGAAAAACTATCAAGGAAAAACTTATATGGCATTAAACATTATGAAAGAATAAGCTTACTAAAATTCAATATTTATATATATGATCTACAACTGCTAATTATATAAGATCAGTATACCAAAACCTGTTAGAATTCATTACATCAAAAATCAGAATTTTCACTCCCATTGATATGTACTTATTAATTTAGGCAGTGGTAGCCTAAATTTTAACTATTTTATCTATTGAAAACAAGGGGAAAAGAAATTATGTCTTCAGAATTGCCCTTGCTAAAGTCATTTAAGAGAGACCTTCACCTTTCAGGAAAAATTACAATCTATATCATGTTAGAAATTTCTTCCATTTCTCTTATAAAACACATGAAATCATTTTGTATGTAAAATGTGATATTACTTCCCACTGAATATTTTTAATACTAAAATCAATCATTTAAAAATAAATTTTTGTCACAAATTTGAAATAAAAATATTTAAAAATTATCAGAAAAAAAGATTCAATTCTAAGTTTCTTTTCAATTTCTCAGATATGCAAATTAAAAGGCCAAGTAATATTATAGAAAGAATAAAATCTTTTCCTTCTTAATGGATATCAAACAGAACAAAATCCTAGAAAATGGAAACAAAAGCTTCTTAGAATATTTTAAGTGGAGTCTGAAGGAAATCAGTTTACAAATATAATAGGCCTTGTGTTGACATTCAAGATAAATGAACCCTACTGGGGACTGTCATAGGAAAATGAAATAGATTTCACTAATACCTGAATATAGGAGCGTTAAGATTTTTAGAAATGGCTGAGATTTCACAATATGATACATTCAAGTTGGATATTTTACATGGATATTAAAAGTGTTCTAAGAAGCCTTTGTTCTCCATTTTCTAAATGTTTTTTAAAAGGTAAAACTGGAGCTCAAGTCTTTTTTTTATTCATTTTTTACATTTTGAGCGGTGAACTGTATCCATTCCTATTCAAACTAGAGATAGTAAAGATTTGACAATTATAATTAAGCCTAAGTTGGTGATTAAGAGAATTTTAAAATATAGAAATTACCAGTTATTTATATTTTCAAATTGTATAAACAATTCAAAATTCATCATCCTAGAGATTTTTCTGATATCTAACTCAATGTTAATATCATCATATCCTAGGTTTAGCTTTCAAGTGGGCCTGTTGCCACAACTATGTTCTGTTGCATTAAAATAGTCTTAAATTAAACCAGTCATAAGGGAGACTAGAAGAGAACTACATTGGTTGGATAGCATAAACTCATCACCATTGTTGGTACAATTCAAAGAACATGGCACCAAACATTTTCTTTATTTAATTGACCTACTAGGTGCTAGGCACTGTGCTAAGTGGTTTGTAATTATCTTGAGGGGAAGGGAGGTAGAGGGGGGAAGGGAGGGAGGAGAAAGGATGGGAAGAATGTTGAGTGTTATTCTTCCCCCTCCCTTTTTTTTTTTTTTAAACAGCTGAAGAAACTGAAGCCGAGATAGGTTTGGTGACTTGCCCAGGGTCATAGGTGTCTGAGGCCACATATGAATTCAAATCTTCTTGACCTCAGGCCCAGAACTCTTATCAAGTATTAGTTAGCTGCCTTTTAAAATATATATGGGACTGGGGGGTGGGAGGTAGGGAAGAAATCGGATCTTCAGAAAGATTTTATTTATGAATTTTAACTAATTTAAAGATGTTCCAACAGAAAAACCTTAAGAAGTTCAGCAAAAATCAGGAACTAGTTAGCTTATCTATTATAAACCCTTATAAAGGGTTATATCCCTAAATAGTAGATATCATGAATTTGTGAACTCCTTTGCTGTAACTTTATGGCCTTAGAAGACACATACAATGGGAACCACCGGTTGAGCTAGGTGATCAGTGAATGTTAGAGACATAAGATGTCATTTAGAACTTTGCTTGAGCATGTTCTATGAAACCCTGATGTTGCACAAAATGCCAAAATATCCACTCCATGAGAAAAAAAGTTGGATGCTATTTCCTCCCAAAATTTGGTTCAAAAATCATATTAAATATTATGAGAGGAATAGCATTAAAACTATGTAGAAAAACATGCACATGGCTATTTTTCTATTAAGAACACACATTATTTCTCCTATTTTGCTTCAAAGTTTTTTTTAACCTCTCTTTACCTCCCAGAGCAGCCTATAGGATTTTCAGGTCCAAAAAAAAATGTTCCAATGATCAAACTCTATTGTTTTCTCCATGAGAAAGAGGCCTAGACAAAGTAACATAGGGCTGACTGAACAAAAACTCAGTCTCCTTAATGATGATGATTCAGTGCACTTTCCTAGAAATATGCAAAAATACTTTTGTTCAGTTGTTCCAGACATGCTGTAGTCTAATTTAGGATTTTCTTGGCAGGGCTAAAGGAGTGGTTTGCCGATTCCTTCTCCAGTTCATCTTACAGATAAGAAAACTGAGGTAAAAAGGGTTGCTACTTGTCCAGGGTCACACAACTATAAGCATCTGAACCTGAATTTGAAATCAGGAAGATGGGTCTTCCTGAATCCAGGCTACTGTACTAACTAGCTGTCCTCCAATATTCCCTTATGAAGAGGTGAGTGGTTAGCTAATCAAATGGAAGAATGATCTGTCCAGATTTATTTTAAAAATTAATTTTTTAAAAAAAGAATGCCAAGTTTCTAAGTTTCTATATTACTGGAAACTGATTCTTTTTAAAAAACAATAAAATATGATATCAAATTAATACCTGGATGACTGTCCAAGATTCCATGTTGTAGCTGAGCCATGAGACAAGAAAAGGATACATTTTTCTCTGACTTTTGGTAATATACCAGATGGCTTTGAAATAAAGCAAGAATAAAGGGAGGCTTTATCCCCACCAAAAAAACTCAATTTAATATAGCAATAATAGCTAGCATTCATATAGCATTTTAAAGTTCTTAAAGCATTTTACAAATATTACCTCATATGGTCCTTTTACAAACTCTGAGAGGAAGGCACTTTTAATGTCCTCATTCTTACATGAGGAAACTGAACAAAGGTTGCAAATTGCTAGTGTATGAGACAGAACTTGAATTCACATCTCCTGACTCTAAGTTTAATCCAGGATGCCATCTAGATGTCTTTGACTCTAATATAAATATTAAATCTACAAGTTACAGACCATTAGAGTCATCCAAAGAGCACTACAGAAGTGCATGATGGACTGAGTAAACTATAACTCATTACCAAGCAAGATTTGGACAAATATAACTCATTGAAGAAAGATACATATCTGGAAAAAAGAAATGAGCCAGATGAAGAACAAGTGTTTGTTTGACAACTTGGATACCCTTCTATGTAATGCTAAGGAACAGAGAAAAAATGGCAGTGTCAAACTCAAATAGAAACAGAAACCACCAAGATAAAGATCCCCAAGAGTCCAAAGTGACTTAGGAAAAAACAGACATACACATACATGTATATATGTATATAATGTATAATATGTATAACTACTTTTTGATCCGGTATGAGAAAGAAATTAGAATGTTACCATTATACATTCATTATATATAGATATTATATGTATGCATATATGTATGTAGTACATACATATTCTTCCCCCTCTCTCCATCCCCATGAGAGCTAAGTGTTGTCCTGTAACATTTTCTCCCCACCTCTCAAAAACCAGTAGATCTGACATAGCCAGAGATCTAACTACCACATAGATCAGTTTTAACTCTTAAGAACTTTCTGAAGTCATTTTTAATAAAGGAATGGTGGCTTTGTGTAGGGAGCTGGTTTCAGAGCTCAGAAGACCTAGTGTAAAGTCCTACCTGTCACATGTACTAGTTGTGTGACACTTAACAAGTTACTGAAACCTCTCTGGCAACGATTTAAGGGTTTAAGTCACAGAGAAGGTTCCAATATGCACTGGTAAAAGGAGCTTCTTTGCCTCAGAATTCCCAGATATGTTCTCTATATCCTATTTTTAAAAATGTGTGCATAGGTAAAGTGTATTTGAAAAGAAAATATATTTCTCAAAAGCTGGATATTCAAATTCTTTTCATTAGTAGAAAAACTCAAATGTAGTGCACTAGTAAAAGCAGAAAGACTTGGCTGACTTTACCACAAGGAAAATAATCTGGCATAGCATAAAAAAATGTCATAAATATTATACATTAGCCATGATGCAAGTAAAAACCATGCACGTCTGTGAGTAGAATTGTCTATCTTTCCTGTGTGTTGGCTTAAAATTTTCTTTCTAAGCACAATACAAAAACTTTATCTTAGAGTGAATTAAAAGTGAAACAAATGTGTTATTTTTAAAGTGGCAATAAAGCCACTTTATGATTCAGAATTCTGAGTGACATTATTACTGATCGTTTACCTTGGTAACTTTTTGTAGAGGAATCTCTTCAAATCCTAGAAAAGGAAATATAAAGATTGTCACAAGGGGGAAATAAAGCTTCAAATCTGAGTTGAATAGAACCTCATAAGCTTCCCTCACCAGTTCCTAAAAAATCTCCCAAAGCTAATTTCAATTCAAACCCCATTCTTATCCCTCTCATAGGACTGAACAATTCCTGAGCTTGGACCGAATTATGCTAATGCACCACATCTTAGATGAAACTCTACCATACATCATTAAATACTCATAAATGCAGAGTACTGTTGGAAAATACAAAATCCCTACCTTCAGTTTACAATAACGTCCCCCTAGAATTAAGGACTAATGGCTCCAACTAACATAGCTGACGTTTATACAGACCATTCATAAAATCATGGATTTGGGGCTAAAGGGAATTTTCAGGTCAAATTATCAAGAAAGCTCTCCTTACAACCAACCTATGTGTTAGAAATTATTATTGCCATTTTTTTTAATAAAACTTAAAATATAAGGAAGTTAAAGACACTTGCTGAGTCACACAGCTAGTCAAAGTCAGGCCTAAGGTATGCTGATGTTCAGTTGTTTCAGTTGTATCCAACTCTTCAGGACCTCATTTGGGTTTTCTTAACAAAAGGTACTAGAGTGGTTTGCCATTTCCTTCTCCAGCACATGGCTTCATACTGAGGCAAACAGGATTAAGTAACTTGCCCAGGGTCACAGATGATAAATCTGAGGCCAGATATGAATTGAGGAAGATGAGTCTTCCTGACTCTAGGCCCAGCATTCCACTTACTTTGCCACTAGTTTTCCTAGGTTTAAGGTATTCTTGACTCAAAGTCCAGCACACCTTTCCAATGACTAATTTGAATTTGACTAGCTCAAAGGTATTGTTCTAATAAATCATATGGCAAAAACTCAAGTTCTAATTCCCACAGAATAATCTCTGTGCTGCCAGAGCACAAATCTCTGTTTGCTTTTTGCTTTTCTATCTGCAATGCCTTTCTGACAAATAACTAGATGGTAAATAAATAAATGTCCACTGATTTTTTTTAGAAGTTGTGGCTTTTTTGTAGACCTCTGTTTCCTAATAACCAACATATGGTAAGTGCCTTTGTGCAGAGGTGGGCATTGAAGATAACTAAGAATGGAGGGAAAAATAGTGCTGTAATGTAAAGAACATTGGATTTAGAGGTAGAGTTTCTGCAGTTAATCAACCAACATACACTTTTAAAGTACTCACTATGATAAAAGGGATACAAAAATACCAAAACGCATTAACAAAGATTTATTAATCAGTGTTAGGCATTCAACTAAGTACACGCTAATGAGGGAGAAAATACGGAAACAATTCCATACAAACAAGATATAGACAGAACAAATGATGAAAATGATGTAAGAAGGAGGATATTAAGGGCATTGGGAAAGTCTGGTAGAAGGTGGGATTTTGAGGAAGGAAGCTAGGAAGCTGGGGAAAAGAAGAGAGAGCATTCCGGGAAAGGGGGGGAGGGGGGAAGAGGAGTAGAAACCTCAGTCACTGAAAATGCCCTAGATTGGAGTGGGATGCATCAGAAAGTTGGAGGAGTGGGGAAAGCCTAAGACTGGAAGAGGCCAGGTTATGAGGGGCTTT
>JAJPUD010003106.1:0-49560 GCA_023553655.1 Myrmecobius fasciatus | reverse complement strand
GGAAGGAGGCCCTGGCAGTTTCGGAACAAGGCAGAGCCTCCCAGAGGAAGTGGCGTCTAATACTGACTCTTCCTTACCAGCTGTGTCAAACCACCACAAATGACTGGAAGATTCCCCAGGTCTCCCCCCCTCCCCCACCCCAAACTCCATCCTGGCCCCACAACCCTGGGGTGGAGGGACCCTTAAAAGCTCCAACACCCGACTCCCTCTCCCCCTCTTCCCTTCTCCCCATCCCCTTCGTAGCCCTCTCCCCGCTGGGGGTGTATGTGGGGGGGGATAGTATCTCACTCACATCCGCCATGATGAACCCCTTCTTCCTGCGGGGACGGTCCCCACACCTGCAAGAGAAACACCCGGTGAAGTCCGGATCCTGAGGTCGGGACGTGGGTGGGGGAGAGAGGGTCACCTCCTCCCCTCACCTCAGAGCGGGCGCCTCGGACCACTGCCCCCCCATACCAAAAAGGTCACAAGACCTACCTAGCTCAGGCTACCGAGGTCCCAGCAGTCCTCGGCCGCAGGTAGCTCTGACTGCTACAGCCGCTTCCTCTAGAACCCGCGGTCACATGATTGCTGACTCCTCCCGTTCTCTCAGGAAGCCCCGTCGGAACCCAGCCCCGTGACACAGTACTTCCGGGAAAAAGTTTAAAGACAACGGAAGCGGTTTCTTTGGCCTAGCTCTCCAAGAAGAACTGACACGAAAAAGGACCAGCCCCCTTCCTCTACTCCACTCTACGTACCCCTCTGCCAGCAGAGTCTGGCATGCGCATGCACCAGACTGATCCTTCTCACTCCTCCTGCGCATGTGTCAAAACTAATCTTTTCCCCACTACCCTGACCTCTGAGCGGGATGCTGCGCCTGCGCATGTCTCACTCTACTCATCCAAGGAGGGATTTACGAGAATTGTCAAGTCTCTGGCTGTTGGGCACGTGGGGAAAACCACGCCTTCGATGTAGAAATGGAAGCCTCTTCAGCATTCTTTATTAATTTTTTTTTTTTTTTGCGTTATGGATCACCTGGGGAAGCCTTGGACACCAATATAAAGTCATTGTTTTTAATGCATAAAATATTCATGAAATAATCAGAGAGTGCTTTTCTTCTTAATTTCCTATCTTTCTTTTAGGGAGCTTAACATGTAATGTTTCCGTGGTGTCATCTCTATTTGATGCAAATTTCTTGAGGACAGGAACTGTCTTTTGTCCCCCCTTTTTTATCCCCAGTGCTTAAAACAATTCCTGGCACATAACAGGTGATTGATAAATGTTTCTTGAATTATATAGGCTGCTTTATATTTATTTGTTTGCATGCTGGCTCCCCCATTAGTTTGCAATGGAGGGCGAAGACTACCCTTAGCTTCCTTTTGTTTCTCCAGTACTTGGAACAGTGCCAAGTACATAGTAAGTGCTTGATAAATTTTTGCTGAATTATTATATTATATATTCTTATACATATACACATATATATGTATATATATATAAAACAAAGTCAGTTATCAAAAGAACATTTTTTAAAGTTCAGGGACTTCAGGCTAGGAATGATAGATTAGAAAGGAACCCCGTAGGGTCATGGAGCCCAGCTTTCCTAATTTATAGATGGCAAAATCGAGGCCTGAAAAGACTTCCATATTTGCCCAACACCACACACACACACACACCAAGCAATCAGCCAAGATGTTGACTTTCTTTTTGGTACTTTTAAGTAGATGCTTGAGCTTCATATATTTAAAAGGAACTACCTGACCTCAAGGATTTTTTGTTCTATGGGGAAGTCAAAAGGTACATATAAAAATAAATTTAATTAAATATATATATATACATATATATATATAGAAGTTAATTTTGAAAGTTTGGAGGAAGAACATGGGTGGGTTCCTATTGTGGCCATAGCTGATCCTCTTCCCTGCTCCACCTTTCCAGTGTTTTACACGCTGGTTTTTCTAGAGATCTAGGTACTTGTAGGTGACTTTCTTCACTTCCTGATTTAGAAGGGGAGTTATCACTTATATCCTTTCTGATTCATACTATGTATGTATATATTCATATTATGTATTTTTACTCTTCAATTATTAAAGTAGATTGAATTGGCCTTTATGGTTCACAATTTTTTTTTTTTTTTAAAGGATAAGTACTTTCATTCAACCCAGTGCTTCTGGTTCCACCCTCTGGGGCCAAACAGAACAAATTTAATCCCTCTTCCAGATAAATGGTTGCAAAAAGTAATAACAAAAATGTTACAGGTAAATACAAAGCAATGATTTTTAGCAAGGAAATCACTTTGTATGGAATTAACTGAGTGAAGATGCTGTCATGGAAATATAGACTTAAAAACTATAATTATGACTTGAGATTTTATAATAACAAATAGAGCTGGAGCTAAAAAGTTGCAGATTTTTGTCTTCTATTTTCCATCACTTCTTAATTAGCATGTATTTTTAAAGGTGACGATGGCTTTGAATTCTCTATCTACTTGTATTTCAGTTCTCTAGATAAACTTAAATTAAAAGTATTATTATTATCTTGTATTCTTTTGTTTCTGGGTTAGATTTCCACAATTAGAATGTAACCCTGGACTTCCCCAACAATGGGAGAAAAAGCCAGCCTGGAGGTTTGGGGGGCTTCTGCATTTAGGCTATTTAATTTTGTGTTTTGAAGTTATGCTTTGCACTTCTTACTAACAAACACGTCAGATGGGAGATGCCCTTTTTTGTGAAATTGTAATAAATCTCTTTTTGCTTTTTCTTATTCTGAGAGTTTCTGATTGTTTTTGTAGATTATACTGTCCCACACAGTTTAGGGGCTCACCCAGGATATTTCCTGTTCATAAGGGGGGTCTCTCCTATACACAGTCTTGGGCAGATATCCTCCAGAGAGTTCTCTAGAGGTCCTTGGACTTGGCTCAACCGCTCCTATCAGGTAAACTCCCAAAGAGGAACACTTGAAAAAAAAAACAAAAACAAAAAACAAAAATGGAAGTGGGCTAGCAAAGGCAGATAAACCAGCTGAGAAAAGTTTGCAATCAGTCATGTAACCCATGTAAAGCCAAAAACTGGTGAGAGGAGAGACTTTGTCAAGAACTGGTGAGGTATATTGAGTGATTGGGATTGGATTTGGGAGAATCTAGGCAGTTAGAAGGCTCCCATTTCTCTTTGATATTGAGGAAATCCTAGGCGGTTCAGTCCACAAGGATTTCCTTTGGTAAGATCAGGTGAGTTCTCCATTAGATAGGACAAAAAAAACTGTGAATCATGGGAAAGGAACAATCTAAAGTAGCTGGCTCTAAATACCTGTATAATATACTGGAAGATAGCCCTCTAGATGATAGACTTAAGAACTGAAAGAAAATATCAAAATGCCCAGGAAAGGACAAAAAAGTAAAAAATACTAGTTTTGTTTGGACAAGCACCCCACTTGGAGGAAATGTCTTCTGTCCAAAGAGACAGATTTTTCAAGACCTGGGTGTGCCAAAAATGGAAACAGGAAGTAAATTCAAAGGAGCCTGTTAATTCTGAGAAGAGTAAAGCAGCCTTGTGTTTGCCGACTGTGGGACAATCTGTTTTGAGAAAGGAAGAAGAGGAGCCAGAGAAATTCTATCCTTGGGACTCCCTCTCATCACTGCCTCCTCCCTATGCCCCCAGGCAGCCATTGCTCTAAGGTTTTGGCTCCAGAGTTCCCGTCCTGGATTCCACCTTAGAGATGAGTTGGGGAAGGGAGACCAATTGATTTAAATAAAAAATTCCATATCTGCCAAGGGAAAGTCAGAATCTATATGAGCAAAATTACAAAACACTCTCCACACAAATAAAGTCAGATCTAAACAATTGGAAAAATATCAAGTGCTCTTGGATAGGTCCAGTGAATATAATAAAGATGACAATGCTACCTAAACTAATCTATTTATTTAGTGCTATACCAATCACACTCCCAAGAAATTATTTTACTTAGAAAAAATAACAACGAAATTCATCTGGCAAAACAAAAGGTCAAGAATTTCAAGGGAATTAATGGGAAAAAAAAAAAAAGCAAATGAGGGTGGCCTAGCCAAACCAGATCTAAGACTATATTATAAAGCAGTGGTCATCAAAACCATTTGGTACTGGCTAAGAAACAGAATAGTTGATCAGTGGAATAGGTTAGGTTCACAGGACAAAAGAGTCAATGACAATAGTAATCTAGTATTTGATAAACCCAAAGACCCCAGTTTTTGGGATAAAAACTCACTCTTTGACAAAAACTGCTGGGATAATTGGAAACTAATAAGGAAGAAACTAGGCATTGACCCACACCTAACACCACATACCAAGATAAGATCTAAATGGGTTCATGATTTAGACACAAAGAGTGATATTATAAGCAAATTAGAAGAACTTAGGATGGTTTACCTCTCAGATCTGTGGAGGAGGAAGGAATTTGTGACCAAAGAAGAACTAGAGATCATCATTAATCACAAAATAGATAATTTTAACTATATCAAGTTAAAAAGTTTTTGTACAAACAAAACAAATGCAGACAAAATTAGAAGGGAAGCAATAAACTGGGAAAACATTTTTACATTTGAAGGTACTGATAAAGGCCTCATTTCTAAAATATAGAGAATTGACTCAAATATATAAGAATTCAAGCCATTCTCCAATTGATAAATGGTCAAAAGATATGAACAGTTTTCAGATGAAGAAATTGAAACTATTTCTAGTCACATGAAAAGGTGCTCCAAATCACTATTGATCAGAGAAATGCAAATTAAGACAACTCTGAGATACCACTACACACCTGTCAGATTGGCTAAGATGACAGGAAAAGATAATGACAAATGTTGGAAGGCATGTAGGAAAATTGGTACACTGATACATTGTTGGTGGAACTGTGAATGGATCCAGCCATTCTGGAGAGCAATTTGGAACTATGCTCAGAAAGCTATCAAACTGTGCATACCCTTTGACCCAGCAGTGTTTCTATTGGGCTTATATCCCAAAGAGATCTTAAAGGAAGGAAAGAGCCCCACATGTGCAAGAATGTTTGTGGCAGCCCTTTTTGTAGTAGCTAGAAACTGGAAACTGAAGGGATGCCCATCAATTGGAGAGTGGCTGAATAAATTATGGTATATGAATGTTATGGAATATTATTGCTCTGTAAGAAACAACCAGCAGGACGATTTCAGAGAGGCCTGGAGGGACTTGCATGAACTGATGCTGAGTGAAATGAGAACCAGGAGAACATTATCCACAGCAAGAAGACTATACTATGATCAATTCTGATGGACATGGTTCTCTTCAGCAATGATGTGATTCAAACCAGTTCCTATTGTTCAGCAATGAAGATAGTCATATACATCTAGACAGAGGCCTGTGGGAATTGAGTGTGGACCACAACATGGCATTTTAATGCTTTCTCTGGATGTTTGCTTGCATTTTGTTTTCCTTCTCAAGTTTTTTTTTCTCTTTCTAGATCTGATTTTTCTTGTGCAACAAGATAACTGTATAGATATGTATACATATATTGGATTTGTCATATAATTAAACATATTTACATGTATTAGACTACCTGTCATCTAGAGGTGGGGGTGGAGGGAAGGAGGGTAAAAATTTGAAACAAAAAAATTTTTTTACAAAGGTCAATGTAGAAAAATCACTCATATGTTTTGAAAATAAAAAGATTTAATAACAAAAAAAGGGAAAAAAAATTCCCCTTCAGGATCCCAATTGGGATCATAACAATCCAGCTCATAGAGAAAGTATGAGTACTTAAACATGATTCTTCAGGATATTGGAAATGTGGTTCCTTGAAATCAAAATATAAATTAACAGAAATTAATCAAGAAAAAGAAGAGACCTCCTCAGCCTTTTTAAATAAACTCAAAAATGTATGAGGAAGTATTTAGGATTAGGGAAAAATGATGCCATGGAGAAAAGACTGCTTCGGGCATACTTTGTCACCAATTCATGATTAGATATAAACAAAAAGCTCCAGAAGTAAGAGGGGTAGCAGACCAAGCCCTTGGATGAATTGTTAGAAACTGCTCAGGAGGTATATGTAGCCAAAGGAACAGAGAAGAAAGAAAAAAGTCCCTTAACAAGAAAAGCAAACTAAAATTATATTTCAGAAAGTGCAAACAGTTGTTGAAAAATCAAAGGCAATCTAGTAGAGGCAGAGGAAGGAAAAGTTTTTACCCTGAATCTCAGCCAACAGTAGATTAAGAAAAAAGAAAAGAGAGTGGGCTACCCAGTAGGACTCCACTAGTTTTAATTGTGGACTAGAAGGGCATATGAAGAAGGAATGTCCACAGGAGAAAAGGGGGCAAAAGATCTACTCCCTCATAAAATACGAAAAAAAAAAAAAAAAAAAAAGGAATGTCAGGGGCTCATTGAAAGAACCCACCCAGAGCCCTTGATAAATTTTAAGGGTGGATACTAGGGCTACTACATCTCCTGTAACTCAATTGCCCCAAGGGTCCAAATTGTCCAAAAAAGCCCTCTTAATTTTGGTTGTAACAGGAGAGAATTTTATATACTGCTTACTGAGGTTTTAGAATTAGAATATGCTGGGATGCTGATTTTGGGGAAATTCCTTCTAATCACAGAGGTGGGTGTAAACAAATTGTTTATCCAATTGATACCACAGAGGACTCAGATTATATCAATCAGAAGAAATGTTATTGAGAAAGGAGGAAGAAAATAGAATCAATACTGAGGTTTGGGCTCAGCCCTCCAACAGAGGCCAAATAAACATAACCCCCATAAGAATTAGATCAAAGGATCCAAATACAGTGGTTAGGGTCAGACAATACCCCATTCCTTTGGGGGAAAAAAGAACTACAACCAGTAATCCAAGGATTAGTAACAAACAGATGGATTACTAGGTAGGCCAGTGCAGGATTTGAGGGAAATTAATAAAACAGTCTTCCCTTCTCATCCAGTAGTACCAGGTCCATATACAATAACGGGAAAGATTTTTGAAACCAGTAAGTGGTTTAGTGTTGTAGACTTAAAAGATGCCCTCTGGGCTTGTCCACAAGACCTTTGCCTTTGAATGGGAAGACTCCAATACTGGTATAGGTGGTGCATTCTAAACCAAGGATATACAGAATCCCCTAAATCTGTTTGGGCAAGTACTAGAAACTATTTTGGGGGAATTTAGAGCTCCCCCGAGAGTATCTAGATCTTGCAATATGTTGATATGTGGGGAGTGGTGCACAGTAAAAGCAAGGTATTAGCCCACACTATATTGTTACCACAAGTCTTAAAGAACTGCCTGAGACCATTGTCATTGTATATATGAATGGACATTAGCTTGGTCAGTTCTTGGAAGCTAGAGGAAGAAGTCTTGTAGATGAGGAAGCAAGGTCAGGGAATGAGGAACCTCATTGGTTCTTAAGACCCTGTTGGTCTTGATTCCCTCCTTTCCCACAAGTCTAGTTGCTCCATCCTTGTCAGAAGAGGAGAAACGATGAGGCCAGAATTGTAATGGTAAATGGTACCTGTCTGATGGCCAGGAAGTGCTGAATGAAGCAAGTATGAGGCAGACTTGACTACGAGCAGCCACTGAGCCATCTAAAACCTGTGCAATGCAGTCTTCACCCGGTTTGTATCTCCTGGCCTGTATACCCTTGGGTGCTTCCTAGTGGATGGTTGCCTTCTTTGCCAAAGGACCAGGCACCAGCAGGAGGAAAGCCTTTCCAGAGCATACAGGTGATCTTCACTGAGCTGCCCTAGGCAGGTCACCTCAGATACCCACTTGTCCCAACAGACCATCTGACCTCAGGGGTAGAGGCTTTCCCAGTGATCTACTGCTCAGGCTGTTGGAAAAAATTTTTCCCAGATATGGGATGTGGAGAGGATAGACTCGGACCAAGGGACTTACTTTACCTTTCAGGTTCTCCAATCCCTGGCAAAGGCCTTGGATATTACTTGAGAGGTTCCTACTCCTTGGCACCCTCCTTTCTTAGGTGAGGTGGAAAGAATGAACCAGGACATCAAGAGGCAGCTCATTAGAATGTCTCCCACTGGCCCTCCTCAGAATTAAGGCCAAACCCCGGAGGAATGTTGGATTATCCCCTTATGATCTCCTCTTTGGACATCCTTATCTGGGGAGAGGAGAGGGTTACTGGAACCCCCTATTTGATAGTAGAGACAAATTCCTCTGGAATTAAGTATGTTCTCTGATAAAACACTTAACTGTGTTGTAGAATAAAGGGCTGATGGCTCTGACTCCACCACGGGGGTTTCCTATACACAAATTTCAGCCTCGGGACTGGGTACTGATCCAGATGTGGAAAGAGGAAAAACTCACTCTCTCCTGGGAGGGACCTTTCCAAGTCACCACATTCGGACTAAGGGACCAATTACTATTCCTACCGAGTGGATTGTGGATCCAAACTCTCTCAGTGACCTCCGCTGGATACATGAGCCTTGAGAATATGTGAAGGAAGTTTGTGATTTGTTTCTGTTAGCATTTCTGTTGTTGCTGGCTTTAGATATAGGTATTTTTACTCTAATTATTGGGAGCACAAATGGTTGGGGTGCTAGATGGCACCAGGTAGGAGTTGGGCACAAAGGACTCCAGTATACGGTAGACTCCAGTATAGAAAAAAGACAAGCCAGGTCCAGAGGGATTGGAGACTGAAAACAAGCTGGTGGAGGAAATCTATCAAAAATGATGTGAGAGAACTTTAAAGGATAAATAAAGAGGAGGGATTGTGTGGAATTAACTGAGTGAAGACACTCTCAAGGAATACAGCCTTAAGCTATACTTTAATTGTGACTTAAAACTTTATAATAACAAATAGAGCTATAACTAAAAAAAAGTTGCAGGTGTTTGTCCTCTCTTATTTCCCACTACTTCTTAATTAGCATTTAGGTACTTCTTTTAAAGGTGATGATGGCTTTGAATTCTCTATCTGCTGGTATATCAGTTCTCTAGGACACAGAGTATTATTATTGACTTGTATTCTTTTGTTTCTAGATTAGATTTCCCTGATTAGAATGTAAGCCTGGACTCCCCCAAACAATGGAGAAAAGCCTGGCGGAAGGTGTGTGTGTAGGGGGGACTTCTGTGTTTAGAGCTATTTAATCTTGTGTTTTGAAGTTATTCTTTGCACTCCTTACTGACAAACACCTTGTCAGATGGGAAATGTTCTTTCTTGTGAGATTATAATCTTTTCTTTTTCTCACTCTCACTCTGAGAGTTTGATTTTTTTTTTGTGAAAACTACTGTCCCACACAACTTAACAAATGGGCAGTTTAAGGCCTCTGTAAGAGGTAGCACTTTGAGCTCAGAAGTGAAAGACAAGAATAGTAAATTCAATATTAGCCACTGCATAATTTGCCTTTGCATTTAAAGATATTGTGTATAATTGTCTTAGGTACCAGAAAGGTATCTCAGTGGAACCTGCAGAACCCATGATTTATCATTTCCTCAAGGAGAAGGGATTAGTAACAGTTCTTTTAGAGGTTATGTGTGGGGCAGTATCATTCACAAAAACAGAGACTCTCAGTAAGAAAAAGCAAAAGTTGTTTATGGAACAAGGTGTTTGTCAGTAAAAGGAGGGTGCAGAGCATAACTCTGAAACACAAAATTAAATACCCTGAAGGCAAGAAACGTCTCCATTCTGTCCTCCAGGCTGGCCTTTATCCCTTCCTTAGAGGGAGTCCAGGCTCCCCCTTGGAAATCTAACCACAAAACAAAGGAGTTCAAGTCAGTAATAATCAACTCTTATTAAGTTTCCCTAGAGAATGGATATGCAATCAGAGAATTCAAAGCCAGCATCACCTTTAAAAGTATTTAAATGCTAATTAAGTGGTGGGAAATAGGAGGGGACAACACCTGCAACTTTTTTAGCTAGAGCTCTATTATAGTATCGTCACAATTAAAGTAGAGTTTAAGGCTATACTCTCATGAGAACATCTTCACTCAGTTAATTCCTCAGTTAGTACCATGCTATAGAACACAATTCAGGCTTTGACTTTCCAGATCTTTCCACTTCCTAATTAATTTCCCTATGTACATTCTTTCCCAGATCCACTTTCACATAGATGCCACATCTTCTCCATAACACCAAATGGCGTTACATAGCATAAAGTAGCAACCCCTAATTTCTACTATTTTCTTTCACAAAGCCTTTTCCATGGTTTAGGAATCCATGGCCTTTTCTGGATCTATTTTTGCTACAACAGCTATGTGGTGCAGTCATTTCAGTAGTGTCCAGCTCTTTGCAATCCCATGAGGGGTTTTCTTGGCAAAGATGCTGGAGTGCTTTGCTCCAGCTCATTTTACTGATGAGGGAAACTGAAGCAAATGGGGTTAAGTAACTTGTCCAGAATCACACAGCTATCAGTGTTTGAGGCCAGATCTGTGCTCAGGAATATGAGTCTTCCTGACTCCTGGCCTGGAATTCTATTTACCGAGCTACTTTCCTAATCCTTAATTTGATATATACATAATATCTTTAAATGCAAAGGTAAATTATGCAGTAACAAATTTTGAATTTACAGTCCCATCTATTTCATTTGCTGAGCTCAAAATGCTACCTTCTACAGAGGTTTTAACTACCCATTTGTCAAGTGGTTTCCTGGCTAAAGGTCATAGCTTTGTATTTACCGGTAACATTTTTATTATTCACTTTTTGCAACTACTGTTCTATTCGGGCCCCAGTGAATTCATTGGAAGTCTTCAAAAAAAAAAAAAGCTGAATGAATATTCATTGAGTATATGAGAGTGGAAATTCCTTTTAGGGTATGAGTTGCATGAGGGAAAAAAAAAGTAAGGTACTTGAGAGCAGAGACTGATTTTTTTTTTTTTTTTTTTAAATCTCTAGCTGCTAGTAGGCTTCAGGAGTCAGGAAGACCTAGGTTTAATTCCTGCTTAGGATAAAGAGCCATGTGACCGTGTCTATCACTTAACCCTCTCAAATATTGTCTGAACAACTCTGAAAGGCTATAAAGTTGAAGAAACAGTTGCCGATGGGGGGGAGAAAGGGAGTTAGCTTCCTTACCTGAGGGCTCCCTATATCAGTGAAACCAACTGACATATGGACATGCTTGACAGTATCTGGCACGTAGTAGGTGTTTAATAAATTCCTATTGCATTTAAATATTCTTTATAGTTTGATCTGAATCCTAGGGTACAAGAACAATCTGGAATTCTCTGTATATACTATGTCCAATAAGCAAATCTAAAAGGCTTAACAAGTCTGATGCAAGGCTATGGAAAGGCAGCCAGCCAATATAGAAACTACTAGCATTTCATTATAGATTGTTAATTGGTCCAATCTTGAGTCTTTTCTGTGTTTCAATATATCATTACAACACATCTATCTTGAATGGTTCTGAAAAGAAGGTCCCCTGGCTATTTGTTAAGGTCCAGTATAAATCTTGGCTGCTTTACATAGCCTCTTTTGAACACTAATGAGATTGTTCTCCAGTGTTTGATCTTGGGCCTCTTCTCTACACTGTCTCCCTGGGCAATCTCATTCACTCTCCCGATGTAGCTACCACCTCTAGAAAACACCAAAATGTACAGCTCCAGTCCTGGCCTCGAGTTGCTGACCCACGTTCTACAAGAAATGACTACACTCATGCCCCACCAATATCTACAACTTGGTATACTTTGAATCACTATGGCCCCCATTACATACAGTATGCTTTATCTATTGTATTACTTTACACTGCAACTAAAATGAGATTTGCTATTTCTGCTCATGCTGAGATCTATTCCTATGCCTACCTGCTGCAGTCCTACTTTATCTATTCTTTAAAGCCCAACTCAAACACTGCTTTCTATAGAAAAATCTTGCTGACACTCCAATCATTCTTTCCCAATGGATTTTATGTAGTTTGTTCCATGCTTTGGACATTTGTCTTGCACTATTTTCCAATATAGTTGTTTTTATGATATCCCTCTACTGGACCAGAAACTTCAAGACAGCAGGGACTCTTTGTTAAACTTTTAATATCCAGTTTCTAACAATGTTCCACATATGGATTCTTAATATTAGCTGAACTTGTTCAAATGTTTATATAATCTGAACTCTTATTACAAACCATTCACATAGCACTTACATGTGCTATGAATGTGTGTGTGTATACACACACACACACTTTATATATGTTTTATGTTGCGTCTCAATTAGATTGTGTGCTCCAAGAGGGTAGTTTTTTCCTAAATTTTGCTGAACACTCAAAAGTATCTAACACAGTGCTTCTGAGTACAGGAACTCGATTAAACAGTTTTGTAGACTAAAACATGAAGCAAATAGCACATTCATACTGGATCAAACAAAAGATAAAAGCTGTAGCAAATAAAAAATTTTGGTGTTTTTTTTTAAATGAGCCAAAGTACTAATTATATTCAAACTATCAGAAGCTCCCTGAAATCTGATGAATTTATCTTTTTCATATTGTGGACTGTGATATTCTTGCTATGATTGCTTTTGCTCCTTTTAGGTTCAGATTATAAGGGAGGAGTGGGAGCTCCTGACAACTCAAATCTTACCTTTTTCAGCAAGACCATTGCTACTGTTTATGGGAAAAATTTTTATTCAATACTTCATGGGTACAAAGGAATGTTTTTCTATTAGTCATATAGAGAAGTCCTGAGTCCATCTCTTACAGTAACAGAGAAGGGAGATCATAGAAAGTGTTTCATGTTCACTCTCGATCAAGTTTTTTCAAGCACCCCATCATTGACATATAAAGGACATAACATTGTATACAATAGATCTTTCTGAAAGGAATGTAATTGGAGAAAGAAAATAGCTGAGCTCTTCTTAACAATTCATTATATTTAGGAGAGAATCATTTGTTTTGACCATTTGAGAAATGAGGTTTTCAAGCAAGCTCTGATCTGTTTAAACTTGAAATATGGTGATTTCCATTCCATCAAGTATTCCAAATCTACTTCTTTCAAGGCCCACCAGCATCCTTCTAAGTCCCTCAGATCCACAACCTTCGAGTCATCATTGCCTCCTCTTTCTCCATCACCCCATCAGTTACCAAGCATTGTTAGATCCAAGTCCCCATCAGTCCTTTTCTCATGGCTTACCACTTTAGTTTGGAACCTCTCATTTGAGGTTTATTTTTTTCATAATGTGGACTGGGATATTCTTGCTATGATTGCTTTTGCCTCTCTTAGGTTCAGATTATAAAGGAGGAGTGGGAGCTTTTTATTCTTTAACCAATGACAAGCACACAGCAGGCAATGAATAAATGCTTATCGATTGATCCATACAGATGCACAAAATATATAAACAAACTAAGTCAACAAGCATTTAAGTGCCAAACCCTGAACTAAGTATTGGGGATACAAGAAAAGTAAAAAGCAAAAAAATTTGTTCTCAAGGAGCTCACTGTCTACACAGTTAATACCAAATAACTAGAACACTAAAATGAAGAAGATCAGGAAATGGTTCCTGTAGGAAGTAATCCATAAGCTAAGGCTTAAAGGATACTAAGAGCTAGTGATAAGAAAGGAGTTCAATTTTCCCATTTGGTCTGATTTTTCTTGTTTAATAAAATCTGAAAATGTTGCTTGCTGTCTTAAGGAATGAGAGATGGAGGACAATCTGGAACATAAAGTCTAGCAAAAATGAGTGTTGAAAATTATCTTTTCTTGTATTTAGAAAATAAAATGCTATTTGGGGGGAGAGGGGGGAAGAGCTCACTCCAAGCCTAGTAAAATTGGGAAGACAATGTGACATGGGGGAAGAACATTACCTCCTCTGCCAGAGGAATCTAGTCTCTTTCTTCCAATCTGCCTGATAAACCTGTGTGATCTTGGACATAATACAACTTCCTTTTACTAGATGTGCTCTGAGGTTCCTTCCATCACCAGATCTGATCCTATGAATGTAATTCTATTTGGTTAAAACTTTGTGTATAATAGGTAGTAACATGAAGTAAGTCTAGAAAGATAGTTTAGAGCTAGAGTGTGACACTGTGAGGATTTTGTATTTTACTGGAAAACAATAGGATGATAGGATGGGAAATGATAGGACCTATGCCTTAGAAAAAGTGTTTTGGCAGCTGACGTAGAGGATTTTAAGAGAAACTAAAAGAATAAATATAACCTCATAAATGTTGGAATCATAGATGCCTATATGCAAACATATGTATGTGCCACAATCACAGTCAGACCTGATATATATCTGGCATTTTCAGCATAGATTAACCTATCAACTGTTCAAAGAAAAACTTCTATCAGCTTTGGACAGCCAATAAAAGTAGACTGACTCTCCAGGCCAATGGTAAAAATTAGAATATTTTTAGAAACGACCTTCTGAAAACAAAACATGAAAAACAAAAATAAGACTACCTTCTGGGCTCCAAACAGCTAGGCACTGAGAAAAATATAACTGAGTTGTTGCCCTTATCTAGCAGAAGCAATGGGTTTTATCCCTATTGTACAACTATGCTTGTTTTTTTCCTCAGGAAGGTCAATGAGAAAATTTCATCTGAACATGGATGTATTAAGTGGTAAGGTACTACACTTACGTATAACTGAAATTTTGGATTTGATCCATTACTATAATATTATAAATGGCATAAAATATAAAACATGATTTTTAGCACCTTCTCCACAGTGATTCATTTTTTTCTATGGAAAAAAAAGTATTAATGAAAAGGCTTAGAATTCATATTTCAAAAGATGTTAGGGTAGATGGGAAAAGATAGAAATGTGGTCATTTTCAAAACTTTTATACTTTGACTATCTGCTTCCCCAGATCTAGCCTAACTAGGATGAAATTATTACTGTGATAATAATTTATAAAGCACTTTAAAAGGGTGTAAAATACTTTCCTCACAACTATCCTTGAAGCAGGTGGTGATGATAAATTTTCTGCTTATGGACAAAAATAAATACAAAATGACCCTTAGTTCTATGGAGTTCTCTTTCAGTTTTGCAGTGATGTGGAGGCACTACAGGAAGGCCAGCAATCATAAAACCCAGCACATCTTTAAAGTGAATTTGTATTATAATCTTTTGCAGGCAGAATAATAATAACTTCAATTTGTTCCCTCCTTGCATAGACATGAAAACTGTAGGAACTGAAAAAACAAATTAGTCACAAAGCATTCAACAGAATTTACAAGTTTGCAAAACTAAAATAAAATGCCATTTCTTTAACACAGTTCTCACACTGAAAATAATTTTATTTTGATATAAGTCTGATATTACAGTAAATATGTTACAAATCAGACAGTTCATTTTTTAATCTTGAATGCACTATATAGACAAAATAAGATCTCCTATATAAGATGCCAGCTTCACTTCATTAATTTTTTTTTTTAACAAGGCTTCCATTAAAATTCCTATACATACTGGGAAAATTATCTGTGACTTTCAAAAACATACAAATTAAATTTTGGATTAGAAGGAGCTGTACTGAATGACAGAAGGTAAAAACAGGCAAGAAGCATTTTTCAAGATCAATAAATGGCCAACTGAGTTAATCCTTTCACTGGTTTTATTTTTTGTCATTATGACAAGCTAGAAAAAGAATTGACCTCTTCATTATCAAAACTGATACTATGTATAATTGAATGTTACCCATTTGTAAGTTCCATTATTTTAACTTTTTGAAACTCAGTGGCTTATCAAACTGGAATGTTTTAATAAGGCATATTGTCTCCTGTGAAATGAAATTATTTAAGCCATGCTTAGGGTCACATTTATTAACTTTTTGGTTTAGTAGTCTTGTTGAATTGAAGTCTCAAATATCAATTAATTGATAGAGATATTTTAAGAAATGCTTCTTACCTAGCATATTTTCAGATTGCTTTGAAGAGAAACAAGTACAGGCTATTCTGAAAAATGGAACTTATAACAGAAATGGCTATACTTTCAGGGGAAAAAAAAGATTAATGAAAAGGCATAGAATTCATATTTAACAAGACTCTGAACTAAATTTCTAGAATTAGAAGATTAATCCTTCTGCTAATGGAAGCCCTGCTCTGTGCAAACATATTGTGGTATTAATTAAACAATCACAAGTTTGAGGTATTAGCTGAAAAAAAAATATATATACACCTATACACACACAATACACAGAGTATTCACAAATCTAATGGCCCCAAGACCAGCAAACAATGGCATTAAATGAAAAAAAAAATTTTTTTTAAATTTATCTTGATCAAGGAAAAGTTACACATGCAAAGGGATTTTTAAAAAATGCTACACAATCCTTAATATAAGGAGTGTTTTAAAATAATGCTATTAAAAAGAAAGCTGCTTTCATTCACATGAAATATGTATTTTAACAGTAATTAAACTAAAAAGGAAGCCTGAATTCTATTACCATGTTTCCCATCAGATCACTGATATGTAAAATTCTTTAAGGGGGATCATCACTTTACTTATTTTCTTTTAAAAATATATATAAAGGGGTTTGCTGTCACTAAAACTTTAAATAACAAATGTATTTGCCAGACTATTATTTTTGTACTTATCAGTTTAGTCACATATTTTGTAAAGTAGCAAACAAGCTTGTTCACTGTTGTTTTCCTGTACATATAGGGAGGGAAATTTTTACATAGCTCTCCTTTTTGCCTTATTCAGTGTGAGGCTGAGGAGGTATAAGATTATGACTGGATTCAAGTCTCCCACAGGGACACCAAGTTTTTCTATGAATCTTTTGATTCTTTCACATAATACTTGTTTAATAGGTAAGCTGCCTTAATTAGAACTCCAAGAATTTTTTCTACTGTCTTAACATCATTGGGAGATTAAATTCATATATAATCAAGCAAAAAATTAAAACATGTTTTACCAGATGACAGTATTTTAAAATATGAATAGCAAAGAGAAGACTCTCTTAAATCAACTACAGAAACTAAATCTTCCTTTTAGTTGTTAGATGTAGGGCTAGAGAGGCTTAGTTGGTTTTAGGGTTGGGGTAAGTTATGTTCAGGGAGAAAAAGCAGAAAACCAATCTAAGTAGAGGTAGTATAAGCAGATTAATCTAATGAATTAGTGTAATGATGCTCATATATAAGGATGTAACTACTTCTTCCAGAGTATTCACATATTATTCATATTTTATGTGAAAATTATGAATTAGTTCTAAAATGAATCCTTTTCACTTAAAAAAAATCTGAAACTTCTATACAATATTGAGAGTGAAACCTTCCACAATCCAAAATTAGCCAAGATGGCTAAAACTAGCACCAATCCATCCGTAAACGGGCAAGGGAAAACAAAAGTGATGAAGCAGTGTGATTCTACTTTGTCTCAACTTACTCAGATATTAAAATACTTTATTTTGTATTTCTTTAGAAGCTTTAATTTGTTATTCTACTGAGGAGTTTAAGGACATAGAAAAATTTCTTTGATGCCAACTGAATATAATAGTTGTAAATTATCTAAAGCACAGTATATCCTTACTCCATGACTGGGAGCCTTTGAGTAGTATAGCAATGAAAAGTTTTGTTTCAATTCTGGGATGAACACATACCTTTTATAAGTAATAATATTTTACGAGCAAAAAAAAAATCTTTGAAATGAGAGTTAAAATGTGAAATTCTCCCACTTCAAGGTGGCCAAATATTGCCTTGTACACCTTAAAATACTCAAAGGCCCAGGCCTTTTTTTTTTTTTTTTTTTTTTTAAAAACCAGAATGCAGGCAGTATAGAAAGCCCAACTTTTTTTACCTCCAGAGTACAAAGCAGCAGAAGCTTCTAAGGCTTGGTCAGCAGGGTACCCTAAAATTTGCTCAGTCATTACTAGTGATTATAATCAATTTTAAAATGCCCTTTTCCCAAATATTTCATCTTAATATTTTAGGAAATTCCATGGAATATACCAATACAATAAAAGCATATAACACTGTCTAGAACCATATATAAGATAGCATGATACTTCACCTAACTTTACTAATGTCATCAATATCCTCAAACTCCAAATTAAAAGAAAAATTATTAAACAGGAGGGTTGAATTAAAAAAAAAAACTACCCCCATTTATGCCCATGTTCCTGTGAAAACTGGAAAAAAGAAATGGATAAAAATATTGTAATTCTAATCCAAATTTGTATATTTTTTAATGACTATAATACTTTCAAAATAAATAATAATGATCAACAATTTATGTCCTTTATTTGCTAACAGCCCACTCGGCAGGCTGAAGGAAATACTTCAAAATGTAATTCCCTTTTAGTATGCTATTTATTCTAAAGGCCACTTGTCTAAAAATAAAGTAAAACTTGATTGGGTTCTCTACTATTCCTTAATTACTATGCTGTTATATAATTTATGATGCAACTAAGCAATTCTAGTGAATCACTTGAAAAAAAGAGATACAAAAGGACAATTTTAAGGAGAACGGTCATTTTAGCAGGAATTTATTAGACTGACAATAAATTAGCTAAATTCAGAAAGTTTCTTAACACAATGAACACTGCAACTACACCAAATTTCTAGCATTCTCATCAAGTAAAAAAAGCTGTCAAAGACTTGTTCCATTCAATGAGTATGAAACAAAATGATTAAAATAGGACAATTGTTCCGACATAGAAAATTTCAAATAAAATAGTCTCATACTCAATTTATAGGCACAAAACTCCAAATCCAACTGCTTGCATATGATTCTAATTTATACTAATAGATTTCATTACAAAAATGTATATTTTTTATTAAGATCAAATTCGACTACTTTAAATGGCAAGTCAATTTTAAGTTCAGGGTAGCACTATGGAGACATTTACAGAGACTTCCTGTAAACGATTATTCTATCTGCCACTACATTTCTGCTCATCTTTGCATATAGCCAAATAGGTCAAATAATTTTGCAAGTTATCTATCTAAAGTTTAGTAGTTGGCAATAATGTTAAAGGCATAAGGCTTAATTTTAGTAGTAACTTTTCTTACCACTTGCTTATAAAATAATTAATTTACTTTTGAGGCCAAGCATGAAATGAGCACTAAGAAAACACAAATTTCTGCAGGAGAGGAAAAGTCTTTTTCTTCATAAATTTTAGAAGCTTTTAAATGGACATAAACTGACTGGGGGATGGGGTAGAGGGAACAAAGGGATATATTCAGAATTTCAAAATTGACATTTACTTCTCAAGAAATGTCAACATTAAGCAGTTGTATATCATTTTTAGTATATTTATTTTTAAATTAATCAGGATAGCTTTTCATTTCCTCACATTGCTTAGCAATTCATAAAATTAAATGGCAAACTGATAATCTACACCAGTTCAAATCATCTCAACATATATTCAGGAATATACATTTAAAAATATTAAATTCTTCTAAGCAGATAAAGCTAGAAGATTTTTTTTAAACAAAGTTAAATTGCCTTAAAAAAAAAAGTATCATTGTTTAAACTCCACACACTGGACACCTCACAAGAAAAAATTAACATTGTCATATAATTATTTCATCATGAGCTGAAGTGTTTCATGGAGCTAAACTGAGATTTTTAAATATAAAGTCAATAACTTGTATATACACAAAATGGTTCTCCCCCCCCCCCATAAATATTTACATGAAAAGAGAAGAAGGGAATCACTGTAACTGGAAAACTGCTAGAGGTAAAATAATCCTTTTCTGAATAATCTGTAATTAAAGAATTATGTAAGTATTGGAAGTAAAACTAAACAATTAAGAGATGCATAACTAAATCATGAATTTTAGTTTTCAATTTCTTATAATATAAAGAAGCCATTAACTGTTTTGAGCCCTAGAGCATAAGATTTCAGGGAACAACTACTCAGGTTAGTTTTTAATATCCAACTCTTTTTTGAGATTTTACAATGAAACTAAATTTCTTCTTGTACAGAAAAAAAAGTGTGCTAAAAGATATAAATGAAAATCCCGGTTCATCCTCCTCTATAGATACTAGTCAGCCGCTCTAATTCTTTACAGTTGTCCATGCTTAGTGATTCTGCCTTTTTTCGTAGTCGATCATCCCGGTATACTTTTGCTGCATACTGCATATCTGTTTCTTTAAACATAAAAACATTTTTAAAAATTTAAGAAATAATTATGTTTTTAAAATACAGTGTCATTTATAATTACTCAATAAAAATCTGTTCACTGAATCCCTTGTTCAGAATACTGTTAGTCTCTCTCTTTATATATGTATGTGTATGTATATATGTGTGATTTTATAAAACAATTCTTAAAAAAAAAAAAAAAAAGGATCATTTCAGGGCACTACAGAATGCAGAATCTCTTCATTTAGCAAGTAAAATATTAAGACTCATACTAGTGAAATGATCTAACCCAAGCACACTGTTAGTTTTATTTAGTGATTTGATGTTTGCAAAATACTCTAAATAAGTTCAAGCAAGTAGTTCATTTAAATATGAAGTTTCCCCCTTTTGTGGATGAGGAAACTGAGAAATCCACCTATACTCATAAAATAGTTAAAGTCAGTCAATTCTCAAACCCTGGGCTCCTGATTGCATTTTCTCATTCAGTGCTAATTTGAAATAGTATTTAGAAGCACATAAGTAATAATGCAGTTACCCATCTTTAAGAGAAAGATGACAATACTTATATATGCATTATCAATTTATGTAACTTTCTTAGTAGACCATTTATATATTAACATATATCTTGTTGACATCTGGTCAATATCTAAGCTTTACATGAAATCACACAAATCCTTCATTGATGCTGACCAAAAATAAAAGATGAGAGAGGTACAAACTGAGAGTAAAAGAGAAGGAAAGCTCAGACATTTAATACTTCCTAGCTTTGTGACCCTGGGCAAGTCACTTAACCCCAATTGCCTCAGCAAAAAAAAAAAAAAAGAGAAGGAAAGGAGAAAGAGAAAGACATGGAGATGGAAGGAGGGAGGAGACTGGTGGAGAAAATGAATGAAGATCACAAGTAAAATAGCATGGCACAAAGAGTAATTTAGGAAACATGTTGTAAATCTGCTACCAATTCAACTTACTTTGTTGTCTTTCTTTCCAGCAATTATTTCGAATATTAGTCACATAATCTTCTTCTACGCTTTTTTCTACCTTTTGTAGTAACATTCCTTTATATTCATTCTTAAAATCCTTGTTGACATAATAAACAACACCTAAATTTTCTGTCTGCATTTTAATGGTTTGTCCAGAACCACTGCAAAATAAACAAATACTTATTAGTTTTTATGAAGTAAATTAAAAACTAAAATTTTATGAACTTAAACCAAGTTAGAAAATCAAGCTACCAAAGGAACATTAAAAACATGAAATTGATAATAATTCACCTTAATTTTTAAATATTATGTTGAATTTTCAAAAAGCTATTTTGATCATTCTCTAAAATGAAATAATTTTAATACAGTAAGTTTTATTTTAGATTTTAAAAGCAAACAAAACTATATCAATGTTTGAATTCCTATTTAAAAGAGTAATACGTTTTATTTAGAAGTTAAATTTAATGGCAACCATGTAAATGCACTACATCTTTAACAAACAAATCTTTGTCTCAATGAAAGCAAAATTAATGTGAACTAATTTTCCTAATTAAAAAAAAAAGGTTACTATTAATAAAAGTAAATTTGTCTGGAATACTGGATTAAACTGCCTTAAAGATAAATAATTTAATGCAATTCAAAATTCATTTCAGATTCTGTGAGAAAGTGGGCTTCATACAAAGAGTAATATCAACTTCTCTTTATTCTATACTCTATAAATAGTTACATTTGCTAACATGTACAGGAAAATTAAATTGTTTCCTCACTTTCTTATATGTATAGAAAAGAATAATTATTTTATTTTTGCTTTGAGAGTACAAAAGTACTAAGTAATACATCTTTTCATATTAAATGGTCATGAAATCTATTCACAACACTTTCCTTATTCATTTCATCGACTAAATAAACTAGATTAGAAAAGGCGGGGCAGCTAGGTGGCGCAGTGGATAGAGCACCAGCCCTGAAGTCAGGAGGACCTGAGTTCAAATCTGGTCTCAGACACTTAACATTTCCTAGCTGTGTGACCCTGGGCAAGTCACTTAACCCCAATTGCCTAAGCCAAAAAAAAAAAAAAAAAAAAAAAAGATTAGAAAAGGAAAATAAAAACATACTTCAAAATTATTCATCTGATAAAACCCAGAAGAAAACTAAAATTATTCTGGCAATTCAAGTGGTAGAAAGACTGCTAAGGAAATCAATTCACTATAAAAAATTAACTACTTACGATCTGGGATATAAGGAGTAAGGAGGATTAGAAACCATCAACTGACTCAACAAGGACACAAGGATCAACACTACAATGGGCATCAGCTGTATAAACACAGAGAAACCTCCCTATATAATAGAAAAAAATAACAAATTAGAACCTAAATGTCTTTTCAAATGAAAACTTACACAAAATCAAGGACTCTCACAATGAAAAAGGTCTTCAAAAATATTGTATGCACTTTACAGGAGTTAAGATGAGGCTTAGAGAAAAGCTCACTGTCCAAAGTCACAGATAGTACTTAGTGGGAGAACCAGTCCTGGAACCTTCACACCTTTAGTCCAATGCACTTTCTTGGAGATACGATGCTGTTTTATATAATCTAGCTTCTGTACAGAAACTGAATTATAATTAAAAGTTAAAAACCAGAGGGTCATTAACAATATTAAATAGATTAATAGCAATCCTGGTCATATGAGATTAAGACTGTATTTTACACTCGCATAACTGACAACGGCTTGAGTTCTGAAAAAATTTGTGCCAAATTTCTGAAAATCTAATTATTTACTCACTGATTTATATCTATGTTCTCTTCTAATTAAACTAGTCATGGTTTCTAACATCTAACAATGTATTTTTCTTCTCTTACTCCTCCTACCTAGCCTATCAATTAATAGACAATAATTTAAATAGATGCTGATAAATGTTAAACTTTTTTTTAATGTAAACAATTCTAATTTATTTGCAGAAAAATGAAGGTTGATTTCTAAACATATTAAGATTGCTTGAAAGATAACTGAGAAGTTAGAATCTTGCAAGTAGAATTTTCTTTATATTGAAGATCTGACCAAATCAGTGTGAAAAGTTACAGAACACAATAAAATCATAAACAAGAAAACAAACACCAGGAGGAAGGGTACAGGGAAGGTTGAATAGGCCTGTGAGCTGGTTTATAAAACCAACTCATTAAGCTGTCCTACATAAAATCCTAGAGAGAGGTAATATAAGCTCAAGCCTAAATTAAAAAATCATTTTGATCCAGAATTTTGACTTTTATAAGTGCGAGTTAACTCTCAATGAAGAAATTCCTTCTATCAATGCAATCCAATTTTTTTTTAAGGTCAAAATTGCAATTGCAGAAAGGTAATCCTAGGAAACTTTACTTTATAAATCCTTGAAAAATCATAGTCTTGTATGGAGGAATAAGGAGGAAATAGTATGATGTTTTATCTCATGTAAAAATACAGTTGAATGAAAAAACTGATCTGGAAGAAAGCAATTTACTATGAAGAAAAGTCAGTGTCCCTATAACAGAAACTGGTAAAAATTAATTCAAGGAAGCTTAACTATCCAATCAAGAACATTATATTAAAAGAAATAGCATTATTACACATTTGTATGATGTTTTCCAGATTTTCACAGCACTTTTACATAGAATCTAATCTGATCCTCACAAAATAGTAGGCAAGAAATGTTTTCATATTTAATCCATCAACAAAAGGCATTTATTAAGTACTTACTATGTGCCAAGCATTCTGCTAACAAACATCTAGGGATAAAAAGAAAATTCAATCCCTGCCCTGAACTCTGAAATAAGTTTACACACTAATGGGAGAAACAACTTATACATAAACAGGTACATATACTATAAAAAGAAAATCCACACAAAGTAGAGACAGTGATAAGGCCTCCAAAAAAAAGGTGCTCCTAACTGGTCTCAGTCTTGAAGGAAGCCAGAAATTCTAAGAGGAGGGTGCATGTTCTATACAAAGGAGACAACCATCACAAAGGCATGATGATGGGAGACATGGCTGGAAGAGAGGATGTAGAGAGAAATAACGTGTAAGGAAGAAATGGGTCAGTCTGAAAGAAACAGAGACATTCATATTTGATTCTAAAGCTAATAAGAGAATCCCTGGAGCTTACTGGGTAAGGAAGGTAATATGATCAGACCTGAGTGTTGGAAAAATCACTTTGGTACCTGCATGAAGAATGGATTAGAATAAGGAAAGGCAATGTAATAAACTACTGCTCTAATTTAGGAGAAAGATGATAAATCTTGAACGAGTTTCAAAGGTTATATGAAAAGGAGATGTATATATGAAAGACATGACAAACTGAACAAATCTGTAACAGATTTGACCTAATTTCATGATTTCCATTAGTGCCATTCAGCAGCATGTGAGGAAGAGCAAAAGATGAAAAATGAGAATAATCTAAAGTGGGGCTTGGCAAGATACATGTGATTAGACAAGGGAATATGAGATTTGACAGTGAAGGATAATACAGAGTTAAACTGGTTCACTAAGGGGCTGGAAAGGGAGGAGAGTAAAGTTTGAGCAGGGGCAACAGACTGGGAAAGTACAGAAAATTGGAGGGATGTAAGTGACAGTAGGGATGAAATGTTAAGAAGGCACAGGGAGAGAGAGAATAATAAGAGTGTGAGCCTTCTGGTGTTCTTTGACCTGGAAAAGAGTGCTTATAGATAGATCATTCAAGTAGAATAAAATTAAGAATTAGATATCTGAGAAAGTATGGTAAGACATCCATATACAGAGATATAGATATATATCTTCCCTGTTATACATGCATGTGCATATATATATATATATGTATATATCTGTGTATATAGTCCCCTTAGTACAAAGGTATTGGTTGGGGAAAAATGATTGCTAGTTAAGAACTAAACTCAGTGAGAAAAGAGGAAGAATGTCCTAGAATTCATTAAGTAATAGGGGTGAGTATGAAAGAAACTACAATTAGTGCAGGAAAGGATGGCCAGTGATACAGTATCTTTTGGAGAGGAAGAATCAGGGAGTACCATAAGATGAAAAGAGGGAAGAGACCTATAATGAAAGAAAATGCTTTAATTAGAGTTCCACACGACAGAGAAAAAGGAGAGAAGGGCAGCAGATTGGTAATGGGAATCAAGGCAAGTAGGCTGAGATAAATGAGAATGGAAGAGTAGACAGCCCCCAGGGGTTCACAATCATAGGGAAGGGAAGAGTAAGAAAGAACTAGGCCAACTAGTGGGGAGTGAGTCCTGGCAGACTATCAGTAGGGAGGAAGCTGATGAAAGAGGCAGAGGACCCCAAGGTTCATAGTTTCTGTCTCTGTCTCCCTCTCCCCTACTCCCCAGGCTTAAGCCCTCAAATCCTTAGACTCATTGTCTGGTTTGGGGGCAGCCAGAAATTAACCAAGGGAAGGAAACACTGGAGCCTGATGGTGGGGTGTTCCAGGAGCCTCAAAAAGCCTCTAAGAGGAGACAGGAGGTGTTGTGTCCCAAGATACCTGGGAGCCCTGGAGGCAAGCAAGAGGAAGGCCAGGTAAGTATTATGACCTGAGGTCATATGTGAATGGGTATGGAAAATCAGTTTCAAATTCTAGGAAATATATAAATTTATAATTACTAATCTTACTAAATATATTATATTAAATAACTTCCTAGTCAGTCAAGTTTTGTCTTCCAGGAAAAGATAAGTAACAAATATTTGAGGAAAAGGTGGTAGGTCTGGATACCTATTTGTTAGGGCTTTCCTAGGCTAAAATTCTAGTAAATGATTGCAATGAAGATTTTAGATAACTGTATAACTCTAAAGTGGAACAAACTAGAGTAGGTACAATAAAAAAAAAATTAAAATACATTAAAAATGAAGAGATGGTATTCAGGGAACAAATATTTATATAATTTGCTGCTATGGAAGACTAGCAAATACTGTGGTAAAATACTTGCAATCTGTATTCCTCATTTCCATCAGAAAAAAAAAAGTCACCGTAGGCATGTTTTAAAATTGAATTTGAAAATATCTAAATGAAGGCTTTATCCATAAGTCAGGGATTGGGTGATAGGTATCTAAATATGATATAAATTTTTATGTGTTTGACCAGAGAACCTGCCTATGGATGGGCTAAAATAAAAGTGAAATGAAAAACCTTTTAAGAGAAAGAATGAGGGGGAAAAAAAGAATGATTTGATCTATGTTAAATGTTGTTTAAAAAAAAAAAAAAGGTGGCAACTATCTAGACAGAGAAGTTAAAAAAGCTTCCTAGAAAAGAGCAATCTCAGGGGTTCCCCACCCCCGAAAAGCCCTAAGGAGAAATTTTTAAGTACTGGATAGAATCCAAAATCAATATTCAGGTGGTTATGGAGGAGGCCCTGACCCAAAACTGAAGAGCTGGATCTGAAGTCCAGAGCAAGGAAAGAATGAGTTTTCCCCAAGGAAAGGATTTAAAATAGCTGCACAACTTTGGAAATTAGTTGAATCTGTAAAAGCAAGACCATAAATTAACGTCATTATTTTATAAAATAGAAACTTTGTACTCCCAAGATTTCCTCACACTATCTTGAAGTAAAGTTAAATACTAAATGGCTTTGAAAGGTGTTTCTATATTACTTAGGACAGGACTATGGGAAAGGATTGGAGGGAAGGAAAACAGAAGTATGCTAGGCTGTGTTTCCAAAATATAAGGAGTAGAAAAATCCTTTAATGGTGGGAGGAGAAATAATCAGATGTAAATGGAGATATGCCTTCTTATTTGTGGATGATCTGGACAGTTTCATTATAAATTTTGCTTATAAATTTATTTTTATATAGCCCTCTCTACAAATAATACCACTTAAGTTAATTTCTGGGAACAAGGCAAATACATGCAATTATATCCCAAACATACATCGCCTCTTTCTTCTTCTCTCTCATGTCCACTATGCCGATGTTGATGGTGATGACTATATCCAGTCCGTCCATTAGAAAATGAATGTACACTACCTGAAGAGTAAAAGCAAAATTAAGCCAAAAATAGCAGTCGTGACCAAAAAGCTTTAAAAAAAAGAAAATCAAATCCAAACTCAGGAATATTATTGTTTATAATTATCTACAGATGGAACATGCAAGTTTGCTTGTTTGTTTTTTTAAAGCAACCACATCTATCGATTATAAAGATTCTTTAAAAAGTTTTATGGTACTTTTAAATTTAAATAATTTTGTTTTTAGGTATGACAGAAATAATAAATATCTAGCAGTAAAATTTAAGACAGCTACATTACAAAATGAAATGCAATAGTTCAGATTGTGTACCAAAGAAAAATGGTTACTCTATGGATAAGATTGGTAAACTATGTTCTATGGCTAACAGAACTGAAGTTTGTTATCAGCTACAAAAGGAAAATGTCTAAGTCATTATCATAAAGATTACCAACTATATGATACCTACATCTTCAAGTTTCCAAGCTTACCATCTTGTATAAGGATTTTATAAAGACCTGTAGACACTTCTAAATCTCACTCTCATGGTCCTCCTTTCATAAAAAATGAGTCCTTCACTGTGATAACCATCTCAGTGTTGTTCCAAACCAAATTCATTATCTTTGGCCCAAAAGGTAATTATCCTCCTTATTAATGGTACCATTGATTTTTCCTATTACTCAATAACAAACTAAAATGATTTAATTAATTCAAGGAATATTACTTTGATAACTTCACAATTTAAATAACAAATTTAGTTATTATTTTGCATTCATATAGTACCTTTGCTTTAAAGGTCAAATATATATATATATATATATATATATTAAAGTTGTATAATTGACCAAAATCATTATCAGTATCATTAAGGACAGGAGGTGAAGATCTTTTATCTCATTAATCAGGAATCTACTCATTTTAAAATAGTTCAATTGTCCCTGAAATATCTTTTGATTCGAATTACTCAATCACGTAGGTTGAGTAGTCCCTCATCTTTTTTTTTTATCCAGACTGCTGCAATAAATTACCTCTTAACTGATCTTCCTCCTTGAGTATCACATCCTCTATACCAAAGTTTGTCATCTTTCTAAAATACTGCAGTATTCTTTTTCATTTCTCTTCTCAAAAAATTGCAACTGCTTTCTACTGTTTAGTATAAGGTATTAAAGGACTGACTTAGACATATAATGTTTTTATTAAATCTGGCTCCAACCTATTTTACCAGCCTATATTGCAACTACACTCTCATTACTCATCATTTTTTTCATTTCCCATGTCTTTATTCTCATACCTGGAGAAGTCAATTCCTTCATGTAACCTTCAATGACTTGTCCAGGTACAATTATCTTTTTCATTCTCAATTTTTTCACTATAATTTAGATCTTATCTATGTACACGTGTCTCATTCTATTTTGTATCTTAGTTATTTGTATGTCTATCCTCTTTCCTCATTAGAATTTAAGTTCATAGTAGGGCCTTGAGTTTCCAATACCTAGTATAGTTTTTTGCATATAGCAAAAACTTAATAAATACTGGTTAATCTTTTTGCGGAACAGACAAGATTTTTTAAAGATCTTATCTATTAGATTAATTATTGGCAATGCCATTAATTAATTGGTAAGGCTGTCCAATTAGTGAATACACAAACACACACACACATTATGTACATATATATATATATAAATATACACATACCTACATATATATGTACATATACATGTGTGTGTGTCTCTCTTGAATTCACTGGCAAAGGCAAAGTTTCAGTAAGGAAGCTTCCTTTTCCAGTGTGGTTCAGCAGTTGTTCTGTATCTTCTAGTCTACAAGAGCTATTTGGGGCACTGCCAGATTCACCATTTTGCCTTGAGTCATTCATACCAGGTGTGTCCAGAGACAGAACTAGAAACCAGATAGGCCTTCCTGACTCTGAGGCTAGTTCTCTTATGTACTAAACCACAAAGCCTTGCCATATATTATTTATATTTATCTTATTGTTGTTTGTTACCTCTATTAGGTATCAATTTAATAGCTTCATTCCAATTACTCCATATACTTGAATGAAATAAAACTGTGTTTAGATAAATACATGGTCCTAACTTTTCACTAACAAATTACCATTAATGATATTTTTATTATATGACTAGGAAATCTGCGCAAATGAAATAATTCCTGTACAGTCAAAGTTTACATCCAAAGCTTTTTTGTCTTCTAGCAGTAACAATAGTTCATATTTGTACAAAGCTTAAAGGTCTGTCAAGCGCTTTTCTAGATCTTACCTACTAGCCCTCAAAGATCTAATCGTATATCCTTAAGCTATTACTTATTATTTAATTTCCTTTCATTTTCCTTTATATAGCTTTTCTTGCAGAGAAGAGTCATGATTCACTGCTCTTGAAAAGAGAAAGAAATTATTTCTTGGACTTACAACTCTGACATCTTTAACAAATATAGGTCTGATAAGACAAACGATTCAAAAGGCTTAATTGAAAACCTCAAACTTCAATAAATAAGCTGTATATGAATAACTATTACAATACCTGATGGAAATCCACCACCAAAGAATATATTAAACAAATCTTCTGGAGTTATATCAGCTTCACAGCCTCTATGGAAATTAAATCTACCATTGTTTTGGTGATTACATGCTTGGTCTTCATTCCCTGTGAGGTCATATTGCTTTCTTTTTTCAGGATTGCTTAAAACAGCATAGGCATTTCCAATTTCTGAAATATTTAGTGAATAAAAGTAAACCACATTGTAACAGATGTATTTAGCTACATATATCTAATTTAAATCAAGAATTACTGGTGATCAAAAAGACAGTAAAAATGATTATCCTTCAAAGACAAAATTAGAGTATTTCTACAGTTACATAGGTAATTATCTTGAGGGACTGATTCCACAACATTAATTTCCTACTTCAGTTTCTTTAAACATAAATACTGACTTTCATTATTGACCTAGCCTGTTACTTTTCCTATTCATGCCAGCCCTTTTTCCTTTGTGACTCCATTCATCAGAGCTTAGCTCAAAAATCTCCTCTGTTCCATGACCCTTTTCTTAGTTTGAATGACTTCCTTTCAACTTGAAAAGTAGTTCTTTTCTAGCTAGATAGGTTATTTCAACTATTATACTTCTCTGTTCAGTTGATGGTGCCTAAAGGATATGTTTTACGTTTCACTGACTTAAATGTTTATCCACTAGTTTTCACCAATGTCAGGAAAAAATTGCCAGGATATACATGGTTATAATTCTATCTTGTGGCACCCTACATTCTTAAGCAGAAACACATCAAATTTAAAGGCTGGTCCTGTCCATACCCCAATTGTGAAACTTATTGCATAACAGAAAACATCTATTCTTTAAATATTTCATAATGTTAAAAAACTTAAAAAGGAGGCTTTCCAGAACGTTAGGTATATCCTCAACAAATGATTCATGGGAAGACAGGGACAGAGGTCACAAAAAATTTAAAAAAAAAAAAGGTATGGATAGATTATACTCCACATCATTAGGGGCAGCATCCAAACCAATAAGATCACGAATCCATTTAAGTAAGTAATATGTCTAATTTTCCTAACTAAAGTTTATGCTTCTCTAACACCAATAAGTAAATGCTACTTCTTGTGGATGTAAAAGTTCATCTGTATCTTCTATAGTAGTTAGACATATAAGAAAACTCAAAAAATTCTTGTTTTTAATGAATAAGCCATTTCCTCAGACATATATTATTCAGAAACATACTTCTAAATAAAACTATTGCTTTCAAGATCTAAAATTAATGGAATGTGCTAGTAGAATTTTCTATTCTATTAGAAACTGTTCAAAATAGAATAAAGTATAACCTGATTTAATGTGTTAATAAACTAATAAATGAATAATCACAAAATTTTTAGAGCTAGAAGAGGTCTTTCCCTCTTATTTTACAAATTAGAAACCTAAGGCTCAGGAGGGCTAAGTAACATCACATGGGTGATTAAGTTTTCAATTTTATCAATTAGGAAGGAAAGATATGTCCATTCCTCTTCTTAATAAACCTCACTGAGTTATCCAAATTTTCTTTTAGTACTGAAATTCTTTTGTTGATTATTGCTTAAAATAAGCAGCCCATTATAAACTAAGTAGATGTATATCACTTATTAAGAATGGCTGGATAAAACTGTGAGATACAAATGAAACAAACTAGAACACTGTTATTCTGTAAGAAATGATGAATAAGAAGTCAGAAAAATATAGGAAGACCTGAAGTGAGGCAAAGAAAGCAAAACCAATGGAATAAAATATAAAATGACGATAATAATTGTACTATCATTTAATAATACAAATGCACATAGCACCCAAAACACCAGAATTTAAATTATACAGGTCAAACCTTGGTTCCAGAGACTTGATGATGGCACAAACTTTTTTTCAACAAAGAAGCACAAATATAGTTGTACATTTTTAAGTTTGCTTTGTTTGACTTTTTTCTTGTTATAAGATCAGCAAGTAACAGTAGTGTAAAAAAAAAACAAACCCCAAAACCCACCAATAAAACAAAAAACAAAATAAATGAACCACCAGGTAGAAATTCAGAAAAAAAATTTGTAATATAAAAATTTTAATATATATTTTCTAAGAATCTGACTAATACTGAGAGCTACAGGAACAATGCCATCGTGTTAAAGCCTAAGGCAATATCTTACAAAACAGTGCTTTGTAAAACTTTATTATTCCTACACATGAATACTAATGCTAATGATCTTCTTGCTAAGTAATAAAATATGAAATTATTTCATCAAAATAATATATGTGGCAATTTTCATAGTTTTAATTCTATTTTCCCACAAATGGTATTCCAAACCCTCTATCTAGAAGTTATGAGTTGCATCAATATATTTCAAACTCCAAAATCTTCTATGGTTAAATATGTTTAAGAAATGTTAACCCAAGGTAGTGGGTACAAAAGTTTTAATTATCTGACAACATAATTTGGTGTCTTGATGTTAACAGAAAGCAGAAAGAATGATAGAAATACTAAGAGAACATTAAAGAATAGAAAGAACAATAAAAAGTGAATGTCTAACAAATATGAGGAAAAAACAGTAAGCTATAAAGTCTGTTTGAACCATCCATATACCACCCTGACAAATCTGTGACCATGTATAAGTGTTTTCTTTAAATGCTGAAGAAGCTAAGCACTTTCCAGAAGTAACACCAGATAGCAGTGGGTCATAAACCCCAGTCACCACAATCCTAGCCTTCCACAGTATAAGCTACTTTATTGGATGGATTTAACTGTCTACATCCAACCCTACTATCATATTTATTTTCATATTTAAAAACTACTGCTGTCACTGGAAATTGAAATTAGTTTGTTTCAGGCCTTAAATGCTACTCTCCTCTGTTTTGTGTTAGCAACACCTAACAAGACAAAACCTTAACCAAGAAAATTCTTTAAATGAACAATTAAAATAATTTTCTTCAACAAACTCAATTTTGCAAACTGTTCAGCTTTAAAACTTTATCTCTACAATGTTCCCATCTGCAAATAAATGACTACAGAATTATTCTGGGATAAAGCCACAATTAAAGTTGTGAGTTCTATCTCCTAGTTTTGTGATTACAGTGTTGGAGAACACAGTTTTAGCTAGATTCATAAAGTTCATCTTCTTATGGCTGAGTTATCCAATTAGGAAAATAGGCAATTGTAGAGGTTCCATCACTCTTCAGGGCGCATGATTCAATGTCAACTACTGTTATTTCTCCCTTATCTTCTAAAGGAATAAGGAATAGGTTGAGAATAAAGGTTTAAGTTCAAGAATTTGCCCACCTCGCCTAGGAATGGAAACAGGAAACAAATGTGCCACATTAACTAGGCTTTATCAAATTCACTAAGATACCCTGAAGTGGGCATATTCTCTAAAATAATTTTGTTGCTGTTGAGTCATAGCTAACTTTTTGTGACCCTAATGGACCACATTATCAATGGGGTTTTCTTGGAATGGATTGTCATTCCCTTCTTCAATGGATAAAGGCAAACAGGGTTAAGTGATTTGCCCAGAGTTACAGTGCCTAAGGCTGAATTTAAACTCAGGGCTTCCTCATTTCAGACTCAACACTATCTATTGGCTTATCTAGCTGTCCCTAATATACATTTTTTTTTTTAAATCTTAAAGTGTCAGAATTTTTAAAAAAATCTGGAAAGTTTGTTTTGATTCTTTTTAAAATGTATACAACAATTTAATATTTGTAAAGAGCTTTAAATATATTATCTTATTAGATCCTCACAACAATCCTGCAGGGGGGAATGCTAACAGTATCCCCCATTCTAGAGATGAGGAAACAGAATGAGAGAGTTAAGTGACTTTCCCAAGATTATACAGGTAGAAAGAATCTTAGGTAAGATTTGACTCCAGGTTCTGCACACTATATATTATACAACTGACATATCCTTTTTAAAAAAAAAATCATTAGCATATATAATCTCACTTTACCTAGAACTCATTTTCCAAAATCCATCTTATCTTAAACATGAGAAATAGAAAAGGAAAAAAAAAAAAACCTCTGAGCAGTCATGTAAATGGTTGTAAAATTCATGCACAAAAATACATACACTCGATTGATTCACTATGAAACGAGCCACTTATGCCCTAATGAAAAATCTTATTTAAATGCAATTCTAAAAATTATGTTATATGGCATTCTAAGTACAGCAACAAATTAAAAGTGCATAGTGGTCCTGCTATATAGGTATAGCTAACAGCAAGAAATGATAGTAAATAGCAAAGAAATAGTCATAATAATGAGATTAAACAGATTTGAGATTTCAAAAAGAACTCTGAACATTTAATAGATAGTCCCATACCTATCCATGATTTATCAACTAATGATTCTGACTCATCAAGAAAAGGTGATACCATATGTCCTCCAGAAAGAGTAGGAAGTATGTAAATTATTTTAGAAATATTTTTTGTCATGAATGATTAAAAGTATTAGAATTTTTCAGCTATTCAGAAAGACTCATTTCCCTGGGGTTCCAAACAGTATTAAGATTTTAAATCCTGGTTTAATTTCTTCATTGAAACAGGATTTAGCACTAATTGTATTATTAATACAACTAACAATTTATGTAATGTTTAAGGTTCCCAAAGTAATTTCCACATATTAGTGTACTTCTCATTCTGGGCAGTCTGTGCTCTTAATAGGAAGTTCAATTTTAATCTCAGTTTAGTTTCAGCTCAGTTTTAGCGGGTAGTGTTCTGTCTCATTTAATATTTGTAAAGATGAATGGGAAGAGAAATAACAATCAACAACTTCAGGGTCAATTAGTGTTCATATTCTATGTAGCACTGTTTTCCAGATGAAGGAGGAGTTATATCTTTCAACATTAAACTGGCATTTTAAATAGTTTGTGAAATATAGGCCATTTCTGATGGGTAATGATGAAAGGCCATACCTGCCTTTGCCTCCATCTTTCCCATGGTGTCAGCTGGCAACTGACATCTCCCTTACTTCAGAATAAAATGTAAAATAACTGATCCAGAGAGGTATATTTTTTTAGGCAAAAGGGTGTTTTCTGCTTTACAATTCAGAAAAATGTTTGGCAGCAAAATTTTCCCATGGGGAAAAACCTCTGGATACAGTGAGTCAAACAGGCTTTTTTGGGCTGACTTGGGAAACTAACCACCATTTCACTATTAAGCATCACTACATGATAAAGTAGTATTAAATCCAAACAGCTAACTCAGAAAAGAACTATTGATTTGTTCTGGACTACCTATTAATCTCTATTAATGCTATTTTATCCAAAGACTAAAATCTACTGCCAGATCTCTCATGAAGACATTATATTAATTTTAGGATAAAACAAAGCTCCAAATCAAGACTTCAATTTTGACTTGATTCTTCTGCATTAAAATCCCTGTTCTGTAACTCCATAGTGCTGCTTTCTATAACTGCTGATACAGATAGAAATGCCCTCAATCTAACGAGAATTTTCACTTACATACTTTAAAAACAAATGCTTGTTCTTGAGATATTTTATTATAGTATTTTATAAAATACCTGGAATATTACCATCACACTAAAAGCATGTGCTTCTTAGAAAAGTCATCTATCTGACAGGCAGTTATTATTTACAAATTGCAAATTATTCTCCTATTCAAGAACTTATTGCTTCCTACAACTACTAAAACTAATCTATGCTTCACTAGTTTCATTTAAAGTCATTTTTGAAACTGCTTCATCTTACTTGCTCAATCAGGTTGGAGTCATCTCTCAAAGTCTTTTCTCTTGTGATATATCGTCCCCTAATTAGATATTCTCTGATTCCTCTCCACCCAGCTCTTATTCAAGATAAAGAAATTTTACGAACTCTATGAAATCTTCTTTGAGAATTATGAACCACAATGATTTCCTCTTAATTTCCCACTTAGCTTCTCTGTGGTCCTCATTTTAGCAAATTTATTCCTTTCTGTTGTTCTCTCAAGTTTCATATAAATCAGGCTCACCTCTCCAAGTAGACTGAAAGTTCCTTAGAGAGCAGGGACAATCTTCCCATTCCTTTTGTTTTCTTCCCCAACAGTATTAAGCACGTGGGCATTCAAAAACTTACTAAATTGAAGCAAACTTCAAATAAATCTTCTAGACTAAATGATACACTCACTGAAGGGTATTCAGATGCTAGAGCACTAACAAAACATTCTGCTCTAGTCTACTGCTATATTAAATGATCAACAAGTTAATCTATGGCATATACTTATTCTATTTTTGTACTCTCAATAAGTCCAGCTATTTTTCAAGTGCACTAGAAAATGGTTAGAGGCCTTTAAAATAGAAAGCTCCTCTAGTCAAGATGTATCTTGAAAGAATTTCTGGATTACAGTTCCAGGAACAGGAAAAGTTAGAGACTGTTTCATTCAGCAAACTTCTCAATGTATATTCTATGCATAGCATTTCACTACACTTCTCTAGTTGGAGAAATAAGGCTTACACCGATGAAAAGTTAAATAACAAAAAAATTTGATAACCATTTAAGAAATGGTACAAAGCAATATACAACTAAGTTTCAACTGAAGGTAATAAGTACTTGAAAAAGTCAAATGAAGGGAGACAGACACATTTAAGCTTGACTAATCAGTCAGCTTCATAAATAAAATAAAATCTGAGTTGGGTCATGAGAGGTGGGAAGTGAGAACAAAAAGGGAAAGCAATTTAATGGGGGAATTTGGCTTGTGAGGAAGATAAGGATATGATTTAAGCTAAAACTGGCACCTTAGATTCATTCATTGAACACTAACGAATGCTTACTATGTGCAGAACAATGTGCAAGAGACCAATTCAAAGGAAGATTATTTCCAGACTGGGCATGGGTAAGCGTTCACCAGGGGATCATAGATCTAGAATTGGAAAGGATGCCAAAGGCTATTTTATTCACCCCTTTTATTTTATTGGAGAGGCCCAGAGATGGTAAATGGCCTGACTAATGTCATACATGTAATAAATATCTCAGGTGTAATTTGGAACCATATTGTCTGGTTCTGGAACTAGTGTTTTTTCACTGTAATAACTGCCCTTTTCCCCCAATTTTTCCCATCGTGGCTAATTGGTTAAAAATCCTGGATTATTTAAAAAAAGGGGGGAGGAGGAACAAGATTCAATCCTTACTTGTGAATGGAGTTGTGTGTTTTTTTTCTGTTTATAATGTAACAAAAATAATTTATTCAGAAGAGATAAACATGGAAAAATGTTTTGTGATGGTTTTTTAAAACTTAATTTTATTTTTTAAAAAATCTGGCCTATTCTTATGATTTCATTGTAAGAAAGGACTCACTGATGAGGAAGCTCCCATTCCCAATGCAGATTAGTACCACCTTTACCATTTAAGATTTGTCTAAAGCAGTGAGAGGATAAATGATTTGCCTAAGATGACATAGCTAGCAGGTGATACTTGAAACCAGGTCTTCCAGATTCCAAGGCCTGCTACTTAATATACCATACTTGCTTTTCATATTTTATTTCTCTATTAAAATGATTTAAAAAATTTCATTCTTAGGAAAAAAAAAAGCCCACTGGAATGAAATGATATTAACATTTGTAGACATTGGTTTGGGTTTAATTGTGAAGAGCCTTAAATGAAAACAGATACAGAGCTAGAAAGGAGTGTAGAAATTTCTTGTCTCCCTCTCTCATTTTTCAACTGACAACAGAGAGATCTAGGAGGAAAAGGTACTTGTCCAAGGTCACACAGACAGTAAACAGAGTAAGGATCTGAACTCACATCCTCTGATTCTATATCCAGATCTCTTTCCACTAACCATTGTGCCTCAAAGTAAATGAAGCAATATGGCTCAGAAGAAGCAGAGATCCAAGAAAGTCCCCTAGATGAAACATTCTATCATTCCTCCAAATTCCACATTAATCTGACCTACTAAACTCATCTTAAGTGTTAAAAAATACACACATTTTAGAATATATTTTAAGTATTAAATCTATTCCCCATTTATTCCTTAGTGCAAATCCTTTCAAAAACATAATCCAAGGGTCTTCTTCCCAACACAAAACAGAAAGGCTACTCTGAGGAAATTTCTATTTGTTTAGGGTGTGTGTCTAAGTGGGGGTGGGGTGTGAAGATTCAGGAGAAAAAATAATTCTAGAGCACAGGGAACAATGGGATGCAGGCCTAGATTAGATATAAAATTGGAAATATAATTAAAGAGATCAAGGAGAAGACTCTAAGCAGTTGAAGAAGGGAGAGTGAAGAACAGAGGATGCGATAAAGAGGTGAGAAAAGGTTGTACAAAAGGAGATGGGAAGGCAGGGAAAACAAACTTCACCTACTTTGTAATTTTGCCTAGGACCCTGATGGCAACAATTGCCCCAGATGCCATTATCTCCTCTGTCACCTGCTGTAAGCTGCCAATGTCTTGTGTAGAACAACATCCCTGTTTATAGATGTAACTCGATTTAGGCAAACCCAATATAAGAAAATCTGGATTTTCAAAAAGAAAAAAATTAGGGAGGGGGTGGGGTGTGTATGTGATCATTTTCTTAACAAAAGAATTCACCATCTAATTCCTTTAAATGCACAAGCAAAACTCATTTTAAATGATATGACTTATAAAAATTTAATTTATATACAACTTTTAAGGAACAGGTATATCTAAAACAAGGCACACATATTCACTATCAGAGTTACAAGAAATCTGGAGAAGTTATTTTGTCCATAAATCCTTAATGCTATGTAATTAAAGAAATCCTATCCTGGTTATCAAAAGGCTTAAGTGCTGGTGACTTTGGGGATATTTGTCTAATTTCAGTTTCCTTATCTGTCAAATGAAGAGTTTGAATTAAATTATCTCTAGAGTTTCATCTACCTATACGATTCTTTTAAATACTATTCTTTGAAAGCTAATAGATTTAATTAAACATCACAAAGAAATCACACCATATAGGCAACATAAAACCCTTATGATTTAACATATTACTCCTTTGGGTTCTGATTTTCGGGGAGATAAATCTTCTGAACAAAATTACATCTAGATAAACTTATTAAAACTGTTTTAAATAATTTTAGATGACAATAAACTACAATAGTTACACAAGCATTTACATTATTTGGGTAATGTTTTGCTAATGTTCAGTGAAGAAATTGAAGGAAAAAGCAAGTTATTTCTTTAAATAGTGATTTTAATATTAATTTTTCTTAAAGAACCAAAACCTGCTACCACAACAATTGTTTCCAAACAAATTTTTAAAAACATAGCTGTCAGAGATTTTAAACTTTTCATACTTGGGGAATTCTCAAACATAAAAAAGAATAAAGATCATAAATTTTTCAAGGCTACACTTGACACATCATTATAAACTACCTTTTATTTGATGAACATTTTATATTTATGGAAAATGAAAAATAATTTTCTTATGTGAAATGAGTAGCCTTCAGTGGGTAATAATTTTTTTTAATTATAAATTGAATCAGAAATCAGACATTTTAGAGAAAATTTCATTAATAAAAAGGTATCAGTAATTAAATTGTTATTAATTAAGCTACTCTGATAAGCTTTTTAGTTCTAATTTTTTTTATGACCCAAGATAGCTATCTGTAGCTTAGTAATATAAACTAACTGAAATGTCAACTAAAATTTGATCATTTTTGAATAATTTTTTTTTCTCCATAAAATCGATTACTTAAACTAAAAGGAAAAAAAACCTGGACAAAATGTCTAACACTGAAATATATTTATATCACTAGTGCCACTTCAGGAGCCAATTACTAATGTATGTTTATAAACTCTAAATGTCTTTAATGTATTTTCTTAGCAAAAACTTCCAAGAAATAAGCACATATAGATGGTAGTCATTCCCCAGGCCTAACATTACCTCTTTAGAATAATATACAATGATGCAGGCCAGTTCCAAAAAACCAACAATATAACAAAGTAAGTACCAAATAATGCTTAAAACTTGCCCAGTCCCTAGTAAATGATCACAACCCTAACTGAGCTCTTGTAAAGAGCAATTTATTAGAATCAAACTGTGTTATAAAGAGGTATGAAACTCTAAATGCAATCTGATGGCACATTAATTTATTACACATTGAAATACAAATATCAAAAAAACCCCAAAACAAACAAACAAAAAAAAAACCAACACCAAAACAAAACAAAACAAAACAAAAAAAGAAAAAACAACCAACCCCCCAAAAAAAACCTTTGGTAAAAAATAGCCAGCAAAAATTAAATAGGAAATAGACAAATTGATGTGAGTAGGTAAATCAATACCATAGTAACAAAATAGCTATTAAAATATATTTTTATATGTCAAACTGCTTATCTTGATTTTTTATCATTATAGAACAGATAGCAGCCTGCCAATAGTTCATGTATAATCATTCATTTAAATATTTATGTTTAGTAGGTTTGATTGGCCTAGAAAATATACTTAGGTATTTAGACTAACCAATTTACTTAGATCTATGACAAAATGAACATAATGTCTGTCAAATACCAAGTTATACTGTTGGGCTTACTCTTTTCTAAAGAGCTTGATATGAACATTTTAATGAACTTTTCTAAAAACATGATAATTCAGAAGCCTTCTGAAATGAATTAACTGAGCTAGTTATTAACTCACTACTATTAGTGTACTTATAAACTACATCCAATGTTTTAAAAAGTTTACTTTACTTTTAAAAGCATCTGTTGCTCCAGGTGCATGGTTTTTATCTGGATGAAACTTCAAAGCAAGCTTTCTGTAAGCTTTTTTCAAATCTTCATCACCAGCATCTTTTGTGACTCCCAGTACTTCATAATAATTTTTACACTTGTTTATGCTGTGAACAAGAAAATGTTATGTAAAATAAATGTCAGAAGAAAATTTTATCAACTTTTATGAACATTTAACTCATTCGAAAAGTAAAAATAAATATTTTTGCTCCATTGTTTACCAAACACAAAAAACCTGTGTTAGGGATTAGATGCATATAATTCTCAATTTGCTCCATTGTGTTCCAAGACACATTTTATACCCCAAATTCTGGTCAGTTATTCTGGAAATATAGGCAGAAGCAGTGAGCAAGAATAAACAATCAGTAAAAGAGCTTATGTAAGAAAAGCAACTCAAACATTTGTACCTAAAAGATAGTAGATGCCACAATAAAATATTTTGGAAGAAATTTGAAACTACAATAATTATAACATTGTAATTTATACAATATAATTTACAGAGTTATAAATCTACAAAAAATATAAATACTTTGCAACTTTTAATTATGAATATTTAGCTAAGAATGATTATTATAGCAAAAATTCAAGAGTTAACATAAATAAATATAAGAAATTTGAATGTTCATATGGTTTAACACCAAATAAGGGTAGAAGAGAGGGAAGCTTCTTTATGTAGGCAAAATTCCCATCAAAATGAATTTCCAAATACATTCTGGCAGAAGCAAAGAAAGAAATTGTGTGTTGAAAGTAAGTTATACAAAGAAGGAATATCCCTAATACTATCAAGAACAAAACAAAACAAAATATTCAGAGTTGGAGGAAAACTGCCTTTCCCCGCATTACTATACACATTTTCTAATGAAGATATATGAATTAGCCAAGAGGAAAATTACATATGACTGAGAGATTGATTAGGCCAATGAGAGAACTGATACACTGAATAAATGGAATCTTCTGACTAGGAAGGGCTCCAAAAATGATTAACTGAAACCTGAAGTTTACTTATGATAGGTAAAAATATGGTAAGAGAATCCTCAGCAGCCCAAAGTTGAGTTCAAGTCACTCAGCACAAATATAAATACTAGACAAATGTAAAAAACTGAAATAAGTTTCAATTTTGATTGTTGTATTAGTGATCTTTAGAGAACATGTAAAAAATTAAGGGACTGGAGACAGAAATGTCTCCATATTCAAAAAGGAAAAAATGGTAATGATTCAAAATGACTCAAAAAGAGGAAAGGGATGATTAAAAGAACCCCGTCTTCCCTTTTCTAATTGAATATTTCCTATCCCTCAATCACCACTAATTCTCCTTAAAAATTAAAAGATAATTAAGCAATTAGTATCACAAATTCTTTCAGTAACAAAGATAGTATATTCTGGGGAAGATCATGCACAGAACAAGATCAATGCAGCTCTACAGGAAAATGTTGAGCATACTTAATTGGATGTTCTATTGAGAATTCATGGGAAAATATGGACAAAGAAATCACTCAGGAAGAAAAATCATAGATGGGCTGTGTTTAACATTTGAGAGGGAGGGATAATGATATCAATAATCCTTTGAATTATGAAAGTACTTCAAACTATAGATTCAAGAGTCTGACGTTGATTTCTGTGAAAAAACAGTTGATGAGGTAAGAAGTGGTAATCTGCATGGTTTCAATAGTCACACCAATTTTCTTCTCTGCCAAGCACATAGTTAAAAGCCACATTTGTATTTTGTAATACTTGGAAATAAAATCAACTGATTTCAATTCACAAAACACTTATTAAGTACTAAGTACTATTCTAAGTACTTGGATAGAAAGATAGACTCCCCTCCCCCCAAAAAAGTCCATGTCTTCAACAAAGTACATATTTTGCCATGAATAAACAAATGTTCACAAACATAAATTACAGAAAAAAGAGCCTTAAAAACTGGAGGAAATGAAGAAAGGAGAAGTCGGGGAGAAATCAAGAAAGGCAAAGACAGAGATTATAAGAGGTAGCAATGAGAAAAAGAAGAATGCATTTCTGTGCAGCAGGGACAGTCTGTGGTAAAGTATAAAGGCAAGTCATAGAGAACTTAGCTTGGTTAGGAAATATGAAACGAGACTGGAAAGATGGGTGAGAAACAGATTGTGGTAAGTCTTAAAGACTTAAATGCAAGTCTTAAGAGATCATATTAGTGAAGAATTTTGAGCAGGGGAATGAAGTGGGCAAATTTGTGGCTTTTGGAACACTACTGTGACACACTAATGTAGAAGATTAACCAGAAAGGGGAAGAGACTGGGAGGACAACTGGAGATTGTTGCAATTAATTCAGACAGAGGTGATAAAGAAGAATAGAGTGGCTGTGAGAGTGAAAAGAATGGGACAGATGGTAAGAGATTATTGGAGTCTGAGAGAGTAAGGAAGAAGGAATCAAAACACAGAAAGATCATGGTGCACAAGAAAGAAATAAGAAAGGTTTGTACAAATGACAGGTTTAGAAAGAAAGAAGAAGGTCCATTTTGGGCATGGAAGTTGAGGTGTCTATGATAACATTCAGGTGGAGAAATTCAACAGGAAACTGGTAACTAGAATTCAGAAAGTCATTAGGCCTGGATTTGTAGATTTCAGAATCACTTACATAGAGATTAGAATTTGAGTTGATTAGAGATCACCAGAAAAGAAGATATAGAGAAAGAGAACTCAGAATTCAAAAATATCTCAACAACTTAGAAAACTGGGAGGGTAGACTGAGATAGAGAAAAGATGATTACTGCATCAAGTATTAAAAACTTCTCAAATGCAAGGATTAATTTTGTTCTGTTTGGCTCCAAATGGTGTAACTAGGAAAAATGGTTTTAAATTACAGAGAGACAAATTTAGGTTCGAGGTTAGGAGTATCTTCCTAACAAGAACTTTCCAAAGCAGAACGTACTAGATCCTATGAAAGCAGGTTCTTCCTTACTTGAAGTCAAAAAATAGAACTGGATGACCACTTTTAGGGATACACTAGAAGAATTTTTTTTTTCAACTGCATTGGACTAGAAAACTAGTGTAATCTATTTGGATTCTATAATTCTAAAAAGAGGCCTGGTGAAGATCCATTTTGAAAAAGCAGAGAGGATAATAATCCAATTAGATAGAGATAGAAAAACCTTTGCCCTGATGTAGGCTTTCATCTCACTTTCCCATCATTGTTGTTCTTTCTTTATTTCTTTCCCACCAGAAACATGGGTCCTATCCTGGAATTACCCCGAACTTTGATAGGTGAGCATTTATCCTATCTTATCAGGAGCCAGGCCTCCAGACATTTTCATTACAGAACCTTTTATCTCTTTTTCCAGGACCCTAAGTGTTTTCTTCACCCATTAGAATGCTTTTGCATAGCCATTGTCTTACATGCTTAAATTTCCATCTCTAGATCTATCCATCTATCCAGATCTAAGTGACTATCAACCCCCAGGCCAATTTTTCTTTCTTCTAGAAATTCAGTATGGTCTCAATCTTCTCCATACTTACCCCTGATTTTTGACTTAAGAAATCCAAATTACATGGTTTTTGCTGTTATTGTTGTTGTCAAATGTTAATTTATTTTAAGAGTTTTCTTTTGTAACTTTTAATTTTCTGGCCATTCGACAGCACCACTATTGATATCACCATCAGTGACACCATGAAATTGTCTATCAATATTGCAGCCCACAGAAAACTGGAACACTGATACATTGTTGGTGGAACTGTGAACGGATCCAACCATTCTGGAGAGCAATTTGGAGCTATGCTCAAAAAGTTATCAAACTGTGCATACCCTTTTACCCAGCAGTGTTTCTACTGGGCCTATATCCCAAAGAGATTTTAAAGGAGGGAAAGGGACCCACATGTGCAAAAATGTTTGTGGCAGCCCTTTTTGTAGTGGCAAGAAACTGGAAATTGAAAAGATGCCCATCAATTGGCGAATGGCTGAATAAATTATGGTATATGAATGTTATGGAATATTATTGTTCTGTAAGAAATGACCAACAGGAGGATTTCAGAGAGGATTGGAGAGACTTGCATGAACTGATGCTGAGTGAAATCAGCAGAACCAGGAGAACATTATACACAGCAACAAGACTATACAATGATCAATTTTGATGGACATGGTTCTCTTCAACAATGATGTGATTCAAACCAGTTGTTCTGTGATGAAGATAGTCATATACATCCAGAGAGAGCCCTGTGGGAACTGAGAGTGAACAACACAGCATTTTAACGCTTTCTGTGAATATTTCCATGCATTTTGTTTTCCTTCTTAGGTTGTTTTTTTCTTCTTCTCTTTCTAGATCTGAAGTTTCTTGTGCAGTAAGATAACTGTATAGATATGTATACATGTATTGTATTTGTCATATAATGTATCCTATTTAGCATGTATTAGATTACCTGTCATCTAGGGGTGGGGGGTTGGGGGAAGGAGGGGAAAAGCTTGGGGAAAAAAAAAAGTTTTTGCAAAGGTCAATGTTGAAAGGTCACTCATGTTTTGTAAATAAAAAGCTTTATATAAAAAAAAAATATTGCAGCCCACAGATTGGGTATTTTTAATGGTTCCAGAGAGGTCTCTTGTCAAAGATCAGTGCCTGATCTGTCGAGCAATGGTGTTACTTTCATCAAGACTGATGTTACCACTGTGTTTAATATTTTCTTGCTTCTTTCTGTCCAAAGAGGTTCCTGAGACAGAAGACACAACCTTAGTCTGGACTTGTCTGTTCTGAATGTCAAGTTTCAGTATAGTCCTTAGCCTTTTCCTTGATGATGTCATAACCTACCTTTTTATGAGCCAAACCCAAGGGATAAATTTGGGGGGCCAGAGCTGATGTGGCACCAACTTCACCACTTGTACACTTTAAAAACATGTCTTTAATTTCTTTAGGGATAAACTTGAGCAGCATGATGGTGACAAAAGTGGAGGCTTGGCCTGCATGCTGCAGAGTGGCTGCCAATCACAGATGCAGGAAGGCAATAAAAAGATCAAATTACGTATTGATGCCTCTTTGCTTCCCAAGAGGGAACCCTAGCATCTTTGTTTCACTTTAATCACAATGGAATTATCATGGCCTTGACCTTATTTATCATTAAATGTAAGACTGTGCCCAAAGGATTATCAAGTCGTGCATACCTTTTGATCCAGCAGTGTCTCCACTGGGTCTGTATCCCAAAGAGATCTTAAAGGAAGGAAAGGGCCCCACATGTGCAAAAATGTTTGTGGCAGCCCTTTTTGTAGTGGCTAGAAACTGGAAACTGAATGGATGCCCATCATTTGGAGAGGAGCTGAATAAATTATGGTATATGAATGTTATGGAATATTATTGTTCTGTAAGAAATGACCAGCAGGATGATTTCAGAGAGGCCTGGAGAGACTTGCATGAACTGATGCTGAGTGAAATGAGCAGAACCAGGAGATCATTATACATGGCAACAACAAGACTATATGATGATCAATTCTAATGGATATGGTTCATTCCAACAATGAGATGATTGAGGCCAATTCCAATAGACTTGTGATAGAGAGAGCCATCTGCCCCCAGAGGGAAGACTGTGGGAACTGAATGTGAATCTTAACATAACATAACATAAAAAAAAAAAAAAAAATGAAATGAAAAAAAAAATCTTTTTTGTTGTTGTTTGCTTGCTTTTTTTCCCTTATTTTCCTCCCCCCCTTTTTTTAAATTTTATTTTATTTGCATAATTTCCTCCCCTTTTGATTTTTGATTTTTCTTATACAGTGTAAATGTAGAAATATGTTTACAAGAATTGCACATGTTTAATCTATATTGGATTATTTGCTATTTAGGGGATGGGGAAAAGGGAGGAAGAAAAATATAGAACACAAAGTTTTGCAAATTATCTTTGAATGTTGAAAATTATCTTTGCAAGTATCTTGAAAATAAAAAGTTATTAATTTTTTTAAAATGTCAGTGTTCCAATCTCCAAAATGTGTAATTTTGAATTTCCTTTACTTAATCATGACTTTTTTTTTATTTCCCTTCTCATCCATTCTTATCACATGTCTAGTCATGAGATATCTCTCTCTGCTTTCCTAAGTTATCACCCTTGTTCTGACTTTCTCCCTTTAAAATTTTGGCCTTTTCAAATTTAACACTTCCTTCTGTCCTTGAATGAATCCCTGGCCTCCATTGTTCCATTGCTCCTTGATTCCTTTCCAAATATCAATAGTAGGTTACTCCCTCTACCTACCTTTTCTGTTACTCTTTACTTGCTACAGATCGAACTTGATAAAACAAGATTATGCCGATTGAGTCCACTACAAATCTATATAATTGAATTGCCTCTTGTTCCTATACAGTATTTTTTACCCTCCTTGGATCAACTACATCTTATTTTTCAAATATTCTACATTGATTTTTCAAAACTTCCCCCATCATGAGAACTTCATTTCATATTTTATTTACAAAAAGGACAGTAAGAGTGAAATAAGCAGAACCAAGAGGACACGTATATGACAATAGCAATATTATTTTAAGAATGACTTTGTGTGAATAAGTTGTTTTGTCTATCATAAATACCCAAATTAGCTATTAAGGGCATATGAAAAAAATTGCTATCTGAATCTAGAGAAAGAACTGATAAATAGATGTATACAATAATTTTCTTTATAGATATAAATACACACTTATTTGGTCTAATGATAGCCAACTCTAAGATGGGAGAGGGAGATAGGGAAAAAATTTACATCATTTTGTATATTTGAAAGAACAGCAAATTGTGCATAGTAGACTTGCAGTTTCACATACAATCATCTTTTATTGTGCTGTATTAGTTTGATTCCACAAATTAAAAAAAAATTTTTAGAAGGACATTAGCCAAGAGCTGCCTCTCCTCTTCAATTTTATACTTCAAATTACCTGAACACCCTCCTTTCCTCTTTCCTTGATCCAGTTCTGAAAGGTTGTGATAGCCAGTCTCTTGATCATTAACAATTTTATCTACTTATGTTTTTTTTTTATGTTCTCTCTCTTACATGAATTTTCAACCTCTTCTTATCAACTAACTTCATTAGCATTACAGAAAGTTTGTACATACAAACTGATTCTTAAAAGTATATAACCCCAACAAATCATACAATATTAAGTACATAAATTAGGTGAGTGAAATCTAAATTGTGGATATATGCAAAAAATAGGATCAACTGGGAATTTTAAACAGAAGATTGAAATTCACTTTACAAAAAAAATGTAAATCCCTATTTTATTAAAAAAAAAAAAAACTTTTTAAGTGGCAGAAAATTTAGAAACACCAAATATTTTGTTCAAGAGAATTCCTATAGGATCTAAATATTACATTGTTCATTTTCTGTACAAGCCAGGCATTTTCTGGGTTTTAAACCTTAAAAGAGTTTTAGAACCCTGCCTTCTGTAGTACCTTAAAATGTTTAGTTTTTGATTCTCAGTGGTCATTTGAATTTCAATAATTTGTAATTTATATCATAGAAAATGTGAAGGCAAAAATGAAATAAATGAATACCAGGCCTTAAATGATAGTGGAGTCAGTGCCATTTTAGAAAAGTATTCAACCATAGCTTACGTGTCTACTTTAACCAGTTAGCAAAATATTTGGCCAAATTAGTAAAATTAATAACATCATTTCAGAAGATAATTCTTGTGTACAATAAATGCTGCCAGATGGACCTTCCATTTGATAAAGCAGATTGTGGGGAAGGGGAGGTAGGGGAGGACAGGGGATGGGGAGAAGTAAGGAGAGGAAAAGGGACAAGAATTTGTCAGAAAGTATGTCTCCTTTTGATTATCAATTTAAGCTCTGGAATATGAACCATGGACTTCCTGCAACTACTGCTGATCTATAGTGGTGGATAAATAACTACAATCATTAAGTTGTTTGATATTCATTAAGATTTCTCTTTCTTTCAATAACATAAGCAATCAAGATAATAAGGACCAGTGCAGTACAGGGCTCCACTAACAGCTATGGGATCAGTAGACTTTTCATCCCAGAAGACATTTCTCCACTGATCCAAATTTGTCAATACTTTGCCCTTAAAATTCTGTGACTTGAACATTTTCTTTCTGTATTAATTTGTAAGAATTCACTATGATGGCTTGGAACTCTTTCAGTAAATGATTAAAAGCTTCAAAATTGAGTTGTTTAGCATTAGGCAAAATTTTATTTCAGAGGATCCCTTTTAGGAAAAACTTGCTAATAGTTTCATTCATTCCAAATATGAAAACAAGAGATCACTTAAATAACCTTCACTTGAACCTACTGCCCCATCACTCTGACTGAAACTGTTGTCTCTGAAGTCATCAAAGTCCTCTTCATTGCAGAAGCCACAGGAATTTTCTCAGCCTTCATCATCTGGTACTGTGGCCCCTTTACTTCTGGATGCTTATCCTCTTGGGTACAAACTATGGGTACATCTTAGAACTCCATCTTCAGCTTTCTCTTCTCCCTTTACACTCTTTCTTCAAAAGGGGTATCAACCTTCCATGGATTCAAGATCTGGGGTTTATAGGCTAAAAGCTGAAAGAAGAAACTAAGGCACAAAGAGATTAAATAAGTTACCTGGGTTATACAATTATAATTAGAAGCCATGTCTCCCTTACTCCAACCCAGAGATCTTCTGATTGCCCTATTTCATCTCTCAAATATCCATCTACAGAGATGTCACAGACCTCTCAACTTCAACATGCTTAAAGCAACATTCATTTTTCCCCCCTTAAAAACCAGGCACTGTCCAAACTCTGAGATACCACTACACAGCTGTCAGATTGGCTAAAATGACAGGAAAAGATAATGATGAATGTTGGAGGGGATGTGGGAAAACTGGAACACTGATACATTGTTGACAGAACTCTGAATGGATCCAACCATTCTGGAGAGCAATTTGGAACTATGCTCAAAAAGTTATCCAACTCTGCATACCCTTTAACCCAGCAGCATTTTTATTGGGCTTATATCCCAAAGAGATCTAAAAGGAGGGAAAAGGACCCACATGTGCAAAAATGTTTGTGGCAGCTCTTTTTGTAGTGGCTAGAAACTGGAAACTGAATGGATGCCCATCAATTGGAAAATGGCTGAATAAATTATGGTATATGTATGTTATGGAATATTATTGCTCTGTAAGAAATGACCAGCAGGACGATTTCAGAGAGGCCTGGAGAGACTTGCATGAACTGATGCTGAGTGAAATGAGCAGAACCAGATCATTATACATGGCAACAATGACTATATGATGATCAGTTCTGATGGACATGATTCTCTTCAACAATGAGGTGATTCAAACCAGTTCCTTTGTTCAGCGATGAAGAAAGTCACATACATCCAGAGAGAGGCCTGTGGGAACTGAGTGTGGACCACAACATAGCATTTTAATGCTTTCTGTTACTGTTTGCTTGCCTTTTGTTTTCTTTCTTAGGTTGTTTTTTTCTTTCTTTCCAGATCTAATTTTTCTTGTGCAGCAAGATAACTGTTTAGATATGTATACACACATTGGATCTATCATATATTTTAAAATATTTAA
>JAJPUD010003105.1:252378-271327 GCA_023553655.1 Myrmecobius fasciatus | reverse complement strand
GAGGAATAGCAGATAGAATTTATCCTAATGTTCCTTTTCCTATTCTAGGCTACATTTATACTTTTCTAGGCTCTCTGTCAGTATTCATCTGGCTGCTCTCAGTAACTGAAAGTTTTAGATCCTCTCATGAAACTACTTTTGCTCTGCTGATTTTAGCATTGTTTATGTGTCTAAGTGTAAGTGGGTAGTCTAAGAAAACTAGAAGTTTGGCTTGTACCTAATACTGAACATTTCCTCTGAATTCCCAGTGTGTGTGTGTGTGTGTGTGTGTGTGTGTGTGTGTGTGTGTGTGTATGTATTATTTGTGTTTTCAAAATCATATGGCCCTATACCTTCCTAATTTTTGCATGCAGCCTTCCAGAAAACTCTGATTAGGTAACAAACAACAACTGTTAGATGATCATTCTCTCTTTGCCATATCCATTTCTATCATCTGAGCAATTTCCAGCTCCGCTGTACTTACCCAGGGGATAATCATTTTTCCTCTTTAGGCTGTATGTTATATTTTGCCCCTCTCTTATATGCTTTTGTATTATTTTAAATTACAGCTAGCAATATGCATGTCCTATGCCCTCATTATACATAAATTTCTGTGGGCATAAGCCCTATCTTATGTAAATATTTTATTTATTCTAGGGCTTAAAAGCCTGTTCTGCCCACTATTGTCACTCCATAAACATTTTATTTTTGGCTGCCATATAACATCCCTAACCTGTATTGAGATTATGATTCACCAAGGCCTCCCTATCTTTTTTCAGATGGAATACTATTAACTCAAGTCTCCCTTATCTTATATTTGTGAAGTTAATTTTTTTGAGTAGAAGTATTAGACTTTACATTTATCCTTATTAAATTTTCTTTTAATAGATTAGATCTAATCTCTTAGGCTGTCAAGATTGTTTTGGATGCTGACTCTAATCCATCATATTTCCCATTATGCCTTTTAGTTTTGTGGGATCTGCAAATTTGACAAGCATGCTGTGTCATGCTTTTATTCAAACCTTGTTAATAATATTAAATTATACATATGCAAGGACAGATCTCTGAGCATTCACTCCAACCTAGCTCCAAGTTGATGTGAAACCATTAAGGTCTTGTTTTTGGGCTTAGTCATATAACTTTTCCTGATTCACCTAATGTACTATTATCTCATCTGCATTTTTCCATCTTGTTCATAAGGAAGATTTGTTCAAAACAAATATAGGGAAACTACATACACACATATATACAAACTCTCATACAAAGAAAGATAGGTGTATATATGTATTAGCCCTGATTTTCCAGTTAATAAATCTTTAAGAAAAAGGAAAAAGTAAAAGAAAAGAAAAAAATAAACTTTTAAGAAAAAGGAAATTAGTTTGGTGTGATTGTTGTTGATGAAGCTCTTCTGGTTGTGTGATTACTGCTTTCTCTCTCTCTCTTTTTTAGATGTTCATTAACCATTCCATTAAATGACCTGTTCTAGAATCTTGATGGAGTCAAAGTCTAGTTCACTGGCTTTACTTGTCAATTTCATTCTTATCCCATTTTTGAACATTAGGACAGTTTTTACCTTTTTTCCTGGGGTACCTTATATCCTCTGCAATATGGCAGAACTCATTGACAGTAGACATAATTATACACACCAGGTCTTTCAGTATCCTAGAATATAGTTCATATTGAGTAACTTTAACTCAAAGTTTGCTAGACCTTGTCATATTTCTATTCCTTCTTATCTTAAGTATTATTTCCCTGTTAATTTTTCTGTCTTTTTAAATTCAAAGGTCATTATCCTTGTTAGATAAAATATAAACAAAAAAAAGCCCTGGATTATTTTACCTTTTGTCTTTCTCTATGTCAATCACCCTACTCTTAACAGGATATTTTGATTTCTTCTCTAATCCTGCTCTTTTCCATACACAGATATCATTATATATCTATATGTATATAACGTGTGGGGCAGCTAGGTGGTGCAGTGGATAGAGTACCAGCCCTGAAGTCAGGAGGACCTGAGTTCAAATCTGCCCTCAGACACTTAACATTCTGTGTGGCCCTGGCCAAGTCACTTAACCTCAATTGCCTCAGCAAAAAGCAAAAAATAAATATATATATATGCATATAATGTATATGTATTAGTTTATATTATATATATCAGTTTTTATATAATGTTTATATATGTGTATTATATAATATATACTATATGTTAGCAAATAGTATTAATATCAGTTTATATGTAAAGGGAGGGGAGGATAAATTGATATATATATGATATAAACTGATTATATATATACACACACATAAACTTATATGCATGTGTTCATAAGTACATATAGGTATGGATAGTGTATATATGCAGGTATATATGTATGTGTTTATATATACACACACATATATGTTTGAAATGTTCTAGAAACATGAAAACATAATGATATTCCAATTGACCATCAGCTCACGATTCTTGACACTATTAATCCTGGTATACTTTTGGGTGGGTTTCTTATACTCTCCCTGGCTCATGTTCCTAATCTAGAAAACTTCAAAAACATTGGCCATATCTGATTTCAGTCTGCCCCCAAAATTACTCATTAAATTTAAAAAGTAATTAAAAATTTTCTGACATGTCTTGGTTATGTGCTCCAGGAAAATGACACACCTTCCTATTGTTATGTCAAGTATTTACCTTAGTAGATCTATATAGGCAGTTTTCTACATGCCTTTCCTTTTCTCTTTAAAGTTCTACTGATAAATTTTTTAAGACTCCAGGAAAATATATTTTTACCTGTGCTTTTTAGTTCTATTCTATGCTTGCCCGTCCTATTATTTCTATATATAGAATGTCAAATTACTAAATTGATGCCAAACTTATTTTGAGAGCCTATCTTCTTAACTACCTATTTACTTCAGAAATTTTCCTATTTCTTCTGAAGCCCATTCCACAAATTAGCATGAGTGCTGTGGAATTCTATGGTTTTCTTGTTGTTTTCGTTAAAGACTTCTTATTCTTTAGTCATGCTTTTCTATATTCTTTTTCTCACTATTATTTGTGCCCATGTGAATCACTAAAAAGTAAGATTTGTGAGCCTCTTTGTCATTCCTGGATATCTTATCCCAGAAGTACATTCAGAGATGCATTGAAGCCAGTCTGAACTGACTTTCAAGAGTTAATTTTTAATGTGAACATTTACAACTCAGAAATTGATCCAAGTTTCAAATGGGGGCTTTATTAATTTATTCCTTGTTACTCAAAATTAAGAAGGTGAAAGAGAAAATAATGTGGATAAAATCTAAGAGTATATTTCTCTCCCTTTCCCCAATGAGTTGGCTATTAAATATTTACCAAGATACTGTTAAATACAGAAATAAATCAATGAGTACTTATTAAAGGCCTATTGTTAGATATTATAACATTCACTGGATAAGCAAAGACAAAAATGACACTTGCTGTTCTTAAAGAGTGTACATTTTATTAATAGAACCACACATACAAATATTAGTATATACACAATAGATAGAGATCAAAAAGAAGACATTTAAAGGAAGAGACTTTGAAAGCTGGAATGAGTAGGAAAGATCTCATAAAACATGGCTGTCCTGAAAACCTGTTAGATTTTTTTTCTCCCTCTGCAGAATTTTATGAGTGGGGAAAGCTTCTATAATAGCAGGCAAATGTTTCTGGCCAGAAGTTTTCTGCCTAAGTGGCAGGTACTGATTTAAAGCTCCACAACAGGAAGTAGGGCACTTAGAGCATTCCTTTTCACAAGGAAAGAAATGATATGCTTAGAAGCATCAGGTCTGACATTTTTGGGTGCACTCAGATATGGGCTGGAACCTAATTAGAAATAGACTAATGCTACAAACCAGGACTTGAGTTTGTTTTATTGATTATTTAGATTTAAGAAAGCAAAGGAGAAAATTTCAATAATTTAGATTAAACTTAAAAATGTGTATCCCTACATTTTTTTGAGAACTGATTTAAACATTTATAAGCACACTCCTGGATGTGTTCTTGAAGGTTCTCTCTAACATTATATAATATTGAGTTTCAATTCTGACATTTGTTAGCTGTGTGATCCTAGGCAAACCTTTTAATGACCTCTTTAAACCTATCTCTTCTTCTTTAAAATGGTTATAATAATAGTTATACTACTTACTATTCTAGGACTATTGTGATAAAATATATTGTATTTCTTTAATCACTACATACATGTAAACCTATTTTTGTTCCTCTTACAGATAGCATAGATCATAGAATTTTATATCTTCTACCATAGAGAGTCCTCAATTTTACCAAGCAGTTATTTTCTCTCTCTTCCATCTGCTCTCTCACTTATATATAAAAAAAGAAAAAGAAAAACAAAAAACCTGTAACAAATATGTATGATCAAGGAAAGCTAATTCCCACATTGGTCATAAATATGTTTTGTTCTATATATTTATAGTATTACTTCTTTGCCAGGAAATAATAATGCATGCTTTATCATTGGTCCTTTGGAATCATGGTTGATTATTGCACTGATCAGAGTTCTTAAATCCCAAAGTTGTTAATTTTCCCAATGTTGTTATATATAATAATTTCCTGGCTCTGCTCACTCTGCTCTTTCATCAGTAAGTCCACAGAGTTTGGTTTTGTTTCTTTACTACCATATGTGATCAGTTCTGATATAGTAGTCCTGTGACCAGTCATGATGAGGTCTTGCTTACAATGATCCTTAAGCTTGCTTCCTTCTGTTGCTCTTTGTAGTGGTCCCCAGAAAACAGAATTTTCATATTCAAAGTTCATGTTTCCATCAGGAACTCTGACAAAGTTCCTATTTGTTCTCTAGGAATGCTGGAATTATAAGTAGAGCTAGGAAGTGAACTTGGAGATCATTTATTCTAACATCTTTATTTTGGCAGATGAGGAAACTGAGGACCAAGAAAGAAAAGGTACTTTTCCTAAAATAACACGGGTAGTAAGTGGAACAGCTGGATGTAAACCAGATTCACAACTCTTATCACACTCTAACACTTATCTGATACTGCACTACCATTTGTAAGCTGCAGTTCAATGGCAAAACTGAGGTGATGGACAAGTAGTAAATGCCATAAATGTTCTATCTTAGGCAGACAGCTCCATTCATTTTCTGACTTATCTTTTGATTCTTTGTTTTCAGATATATTTTCTCCCAATTTGTGGGAAAAAAGGCCATTATTTCTAGTTGTTTTTATAAATAAGGAAACCTAACAAGAGATTTAACTGCCCTATCTCCAGTAATAACTAATGATGAGAATTTCAGGCACTTTTAATTGACAATGGGAAGAAGAAAGATCGTTCTATGGCCACCATTCCAACTATCTATTCTTGGGACCATACTGGAGATTCCTATTGAATTTTTTTATTATTATGTGTCTTGTTAGTCTGGTAGGTGATAGTCTATTAAATGTTTTTCTTGTCTGAAAAGAGACTTTCTTTCCTGTAACTCTGAAAAAAAGAAAGAATTGTGAGAGACTTGTAGAGGTTTTAGTGACTCCCCAAACACTCCTTCACTACTGCACTTGGTGTTGTCAGCTTTCTCAGCAGCAGGTAATAGATTTCAATCAGAACATGGGATGATGTATCACTTTGCTCCCTGATGACAGCAGAAGCTTCTTGGATCACACAATGATGGGATCACACACAAAATAATTCCTTATGTTAAGCAGTCCTGCTTTCCCAGCTCTTCCTGATTTAGGCAGGATTCTTTAATATTTAAAGAAGGAAAATGCATGGGCTTTCAAATGACTGTTTATAGTGTTGTGTTGATTAAGAAAACGAATCATTTCAGTTTGTATGTTAAACACATACACATATATGTATATTTATATTGTCAAGTTCTATAGCAGATATAGAAAAACTGAAAAGATGTTTACCTTTCTCACATTGGACTGATTAATTTTAGTATGTACTGTTTGATTCTAATGTGCCAATTAAAAAGATTTAGGTGTTTGTCAGTGATTATTTTCTCTGTAGCAAACATACCTGAAATAGGAAGGCAAGACTTAACAGCAAGTTTCAGACCAGCAGCAGACAGTTTAGTCATTGACTAATTCTCCTGGTTTCTCTATACAAATTCAATTATTTGCCTCCTAGGACCCAGGAAGATAAGATGGATGGCACATCTGTAATAATAATCCTCAGGGAACACAGTCATGAAGTATGTACTGGCTGGACAAGCTCTCCAGGGATGCTGTAGAGTGTCTCTGTGAACTTGGAAGGAAGGTCCTTAAGGATTGCTCTGACCGTGCCATTTTACCAACTTCCAAGATTCCTTTCCACTTTCTCATACTTGCACTCTCATCACATAGTACCACAAAATGACATGGGGAAGTCTAAACAACACTAGCAACTTATTTGAAATACCTGTCTTTAGAGAACCCCTAAATTGACTTTCCATGTATTACTTCTTGAAACTTTTGCCTATCCTATGCTCGCTTATGCTACTTATGGCATTATGGTCCAAGTTCTTCTCTCAGCCCAGTGGTGGCAGTGCTGCAGTAGGAGGTAAAGAAGTGCAGAACCTCAAATTGCTCACTGCCATTTTGGATCAGTATCCCAGGTGTAAGGTCAAAGCGCTTCTTGACCTTTTGTACCTAATGATCAGGATGCTTTGCTGACTAATTTGTGCTTTCCAGGCCTCCAAAAACTTTAGAATATCTTATTTAAAATGGGTTTTCACTAATAAGAAGTCATGTGTAGTTATTATTGAGACATATAGACAGGATTTAAATTCAGTAACTGGTCCATTTGAAAATGACTGCTTAGATCAGAGAGGCACTTAGTAATCAAAAGTTTTTTGATCTGACTTTAGGTGAGCAAAATGAAGCAATCTCTGTCCTGGGAATTAGTTCTGCTGCCTTTCTCTTTTTTTAAAGCTAAGAGTTTGACAAACAATGCTTTAAATTTGTGAGTAAGGAAAATAATGATATGGGTGACTCCTGAATCTTCATTATGAATGTGAAAAGAATTTTTGAGTTGGGTACAGATTGTCCCTAAGATGACCTGCCTACTTTAGCTGGATGCTTAGGTGTAGTGAACTGCCAGTACTCCCTCTTCCTTTAAAAAAAGTTTTACAAACATTTGGAAATATTGGGCTTTTTTTGGAGGGAGGAGTAAGACATAGAGGCTGCCTATTTTCTTTCTTTTAATAGTGATACTTCATCATGTTGTGGATAAAGAATTGATCCTAGACCCGAGTTAAGTCCTATGTCAAATGTACTACCTGTATGACCAGGAACAAATCCTTTAACTCCTTGTTGCTCTCTGGAAAATCTGCAACACAAGACATTATAGAGAATTACTGTTCTCCATTGATTGGGGAAATTTCCTTAGTAGGAAATTATCCACATTGATAAGTCTAGACAAAAACACAAAACAAAACAACAAAAAACTCCAAGAGAAAACCAAAAGATAAAGCCAAAAAACCCTGTTATTCACAACTTTACATTTCAAGTATGAATAATTAGGCTTCTTCCAAGTTTGTTTTTCAATTATTTTTTTAAACTATAAATTTCAATTTAGTAGAACTTTTTATATACTCATATACATATATGTGTACATATATATCTAATTCATTATCAACAATATTGCTATAATTCTATCCTGTTTTATATTTATTTTGTTGTTTTTCCTTGAAGTTTTAGAACGTATAAGGGTAATCTTTTGTTATTTCTCCCTATAGCTTTCCCTATAAGAAAAAAGTCTAATTTGGTAAGACTAACTAATACATTGATCATATCTAAAAAATTGCATGTCTCATTCTGCCAATAGGTTTGGAAAAGCCTTTACTCTACTTTCCTTCTATTTCCCCAGCCACTGGCACTTGAATAGGAATGATCAAAACTTCTTCAAAGATAAATATGTTTATCTTTAAACTAAAAGTTTCACATATGTGCTGTTATTTATATTTTCTCTTTGATTAGAATCTACATTTCTCTAGAGCAAGGACTATTTTTTTTTGCTTTTCTTTTTATCTCCATCTCTTTATATCACAATACCTAAAATAAAGTAGGTGTTTAATGACTGTACATTAACTATATTTTTGAATATGGTTTAAAATCCATGTGTGTGTATCAAAGAGGGAACCAATGATGAGGGAAGGTAACAAAGGCATGGAAGACCAGAGCCCTTGAAAGACACTCTCAGACTAGTTCTTTTCAGGTCTTAGGGCAATTTATTTCCTTCTGATGACCAGAGGGGATGGTGCTGGCATAGTAACTAGGAATCTGGAAAAAACTATCCTCAGCTCTAAAAGGCAGAATGGGAGGATTTATCTCCCATCTAGAAGAAGGGACTTTGTGGCTGGCATTGAAATCTCTCGTCCTGTGAAAATTAGTACTAAGCAGTAGTGGTTGGGGGCTCCAGATTGTAATAAACCAGATATTACTGGATCAAGCGACTTCCAGAGGCATCCCCTACTAGCTCTTAGACATTCAAAATCCACTCTATCTTTCCCATTAGACTAGCTTTTTTAATTAAATTTTTTTAAATCAAAAACTGTGCTAAAATCCATGTCAGTTATTCTTTTTATTTAAAAGTTTAGTTTGTCAAAGAGATGAAGTTAGTCTGGTATACTTTGTTCTTGGTTTTTTGTAATTATGGCTCCCTTTTCTAGGTATTCAACAACTATCCTAGAAATGTCCTAGCAATTGAATCCACGTTCATTGGTTGCCTATAAGTTCCTTTAGAAACTGCAGATGTATTTCATCTGAATGAAGTCATCAAAAAAAAAAAAAAAACAACAACACATATTCTGTATCTCTTTGCTTTTAATTGGTATTAACTTCCTATTAGTTTTTTGTTCTGTCATTTCTAGAGCAAAGATCATTATCTATTGACAGGGAAAACTGATGCAAAATCAGAATTGAGCAAATATGAATCCCCTTTATTGCCAGTTATCATTGTCCAATTTACCCCAGACAAAAGTCTCATCCTTTCCTTGATACTTTTTTCTTTCCAATATTTCTTAAAAACTCTCATCAAATTTGAAGATGAAAAAAAGCAAGGATGGATAGTTAATTCATTGGATAAAAGAGGCAGGATCCCCAAAGATCAAATTTAAGAGGCTAGAATATTGGATTAAATCTAATAAGAAGATCCAATAGAGATCAGTTTGAAATATTACATACTGGCAAAGATAATGGATTAAAGTTACAAAGAGGAAAATTTCATGAGATGTTTTGAAATACTTCCTAAAAATTATCTGTCCGAGAGTAGAATGAATAACCTTAAGAATCGTTGGATTTTTCCTTTTTAAAGCCTCTAAACAGAGGTGACATGACTATTTGTTAGGATTCCTTTCATGTGTGGGTTGGATTAGATGGCCTCTGATGTTTTTTCTAATTCTCAGATTCTAAGATATGAATTGAAAGAGTTCACCATTAAATTGAAGGATATTGGGAGAATAGTTTAAGAAGAAAACACAAGTGTCCTGTGTCCAAAAGAAAAAAATAAAACATAGATATAGAATTAAAAAGAAGGCCTTTAATAAAATATATTATTTTTTAGCTAAATCCAAAAAAGTAGGAAAGGCAATCATGATCTCAGACAAAAAGAAAGTATAAAAACAGATACCAACAAAAATAATGTATACTCTATTATGAAATAAAAGGTCAAGAATTTTCAGGGAAATAATGAAAAAATATAAGATGAAGCAGAAATAGATGTTATCATATGTATAATATGCTATAAAGTAGTGAGTATAAAAATATTTATCACATAATGGATTACAAAGTAGATCGGCAGAATAAACTAAGGAAGACCTTGAAAGAGATCTTCATAACAGCCTGGAATTCAATCATTTCTTATATCATAATACATTTGAAGTAGATAAACAATCAAATATAAAACTCCATACCCTAACAAAGTAATGGCAAAATGAAATACTATCACTTTTATAGTTTTCCCTTGTGAATAGGAGAAAAATCAGTCACAACATAAGATAAAAGAGATCACTAAAACAAAGTAGACAATTGCAGTTACATAAATTAAAATATTTTTGTACAATTGGAACTGACATAGTGAAGGCCAGAAAAGAGATGAACTTGGGAAAAAAGCTTTGCATTAAATAATGACATTTATAAGCTCCAGAAAGCTGTCACAGATATGTAAAAACCATTTTCAACTGAGTGGTCAAAAGATGTGAACTGTTTTCAGAAAAGGAAATATAATTTATTAATAACCACCCGAAAACCTTTTCATATTCACTTATAATCAGAAGCGTGAACTAAAACAATGATGTTGTCATTTCCACCTATCAAATTATTGAAAGAAACTAAAATGTGGGAAAACATTGCAAGATCTGTAGGAAGGTAAGCAATTCAATATTAGCAGACTTGTGAGTTGGTTCAACTTTTCTAGAAAATCAAAGGGAAATTATTTGAGGAAAGTTATCAAATTATTCATACCATTCAACCAAGATTCAACTACTAATTAGTTTACTGATAGATTAGAGTCTACCAAATTATATTATTGATAGCAAGCAAGAACCATACCTATAAAAATATTCATAGTATTATTGCTTGTACAATAAAAAGCAGAAAAAATATGCATCCAGTCATTGGGGAATAGCTTAACAAATTATAATATAGGAATTTAATGGAATATAAATAAGCCATAAAGAAAGTCAAATGTGAAAAATCCAGAGAAGCAAAGTGAAGAAAGAAGACCCAAAAGAGAAATATGACATAAGGATTCAAACAATGTAAATAATTAAGATGGGAGGCAACGCAAGTGTGATAAATTTCAACAGTTAGCATTAGTACCATATTGAAATTAAAGCATGGATTCATTTTTTTTACAGTTAAAGTAACTGTTGGTTTCTCTTTTTCAAGTTTATTCCTATTCCCCAGTCCATTTTCTACTCAGCTGTTAAAGAAATTTTCCTGAAGTTTAGGTATGGCCATGTCATCCTTCCTTCTCAATAAATTCTAGTGGCTCCCTCTTTGAGGATCAAATGTAAAATTCTCTAGCATACAACCTGCTTCCCACTCTATATTTCCAACGTTTTTGCATCTTATATACTTTCTGTCCTGCTGCATCCCCATGTTCTCTTCTATTTAGTGACACTGATGTCCTTGATGTTTTTTGAACAAGACACTTCATCTTATGATTCCTATGTATGGAATGTGCTCTATTCTCTGCTTTCTCTGTTTTTATTCAATTCCCAACTAACATGCCATTTTCTATAGGAAGCCTTTCACAATCATGTTTAAATTGGTTTCTTCCCTCTGTTGATTAATTCCAGTTTGTCCTGTACATGACTTCTTTGTACATAGTTGTTTTTATGCTGTCTATGCTTTAGACTGTGCAACACTTGAGAGCAGGGATGATTTTTGCCTTTCTTTATGTCCCCCAGGCACAGAGCCTGACACATAATAGACACTTAAAATATTTGTTGACTGACTATTTTCAGGGAATGTACTGTGAAAAGTGATTCATTTTGTTGTTGATTGGGAAATACTTGTGTCAAAAACAAATATATCATAACAATATATAAGTGTAAGTGTAGAGATCAGTATTTTGTACAAAAATCTGTTTTATACAAACAATATAAGAACAAATTATATGTAGTTGGTGTATATTTATTTATTTTCATTGTTGGTGACTATTCTTCCTGATACAACACATTGGGATCATTCATATATACATATATATGCACACATGTGTAAATATAACTGTTAGCTATGCAATTGTTAGATGTATGTATATATGTAACTTAGTTATACACATATTACATATAAACAGTTACATAAAACTTTTAAAACATGAACATATTTTTCATATATTATCTCATTTGAACTTCATAAGAGTCCTGCAAGATACTAACTATTATGATCACCATTTCACATATGAGGAACCTGAAATGGAGAGATTCAAGTGACTTGCCCTGGCTCAAACCGCTGGTAAGTATTTGAGGCAGTATTTGTATTTGTGTTATCTTGACTCCAAGTTCAACCCTGTTTTTTCCTTGCCACTTAGCTACTACCTCTTGGACTGACCTAGCAAGTGAAAGAATGTAATAGGAGGAGTAGAACAGTACATATTCAGTGCCTTAAAAATAATAGGCTTTCTCCTAAACCAAAAGTTCATTTTTTTTTAACATCAATAGTTTTTTCAGTGTTGTGTAGTGGTGAGTCATAACACCATAGTCCTTAAAGAATGTAAGTTGTGAGCCATTTGAAAGGGGATAAAGAGATTTTTTGTGAGTCTAAGTAGGATGCAGTTTATTACCAATTAAGAATTATAAGTGATAGCACTAATATAACAATATAATCAGAGAGACATATGATTAGAAAAGTAAGTGAGCTCCTCAGATACTGAGAGTGGAGGATACCCCATTATCAGTATATTTCACATAGTGGTCTAAAATATAAAATAAATTCCTCAACATGTTGGCTAGACTCCTTGTCAATGACTTTACAGATGAACATGGCTAACAGTTTCATAAAATGAGAAGCCTTAGGCAGATTGTAATCTGTATCACTGAGGAGAGTAGCCTCATTGGTACAAGCAAAGAATCATTAAAGTATTAGTGTTTTGTGACTTGTGTAGATGCCTTCCAAGTAGTGAATGTCACTAAATTCCATGTGAACAGGATGCCACAGATTATTTAAGAATGCAGGATAATACATTGTGAGGAAGATTAGAATAAGATTTCTAGTCCTAGCTGTCTTGCTTCCCCCAATCCCAAACAGTTAATAGGAGTGACCAAGAGCCTTCCATGAAGTGGACTAATGAATGTCTGGACTTGGACTGGAAAGAACATAATCCTCAGTGGTAACATTTCCATCCACAAAGAACCAAAAACAAAGAGTGGTATATTTGGAATAAAAACCAATTACCTGAGTAGTCATCATAAAGTATCAAACAAACATAGGCTAGAGCTTAGTGTGTGTCTGGAGACCAAACAGTCTGGCAGTGTGATGGTGTTGGGAGGCAGGGACATGTAAGAACACATGGTCTAAGCAATGAAATGTTCACTCAGGCTTGATTTTGTACAAAGAGCTCAAATACGATTTAGTTCAGTCAATGTGGTGAGCCTACCAGCATCTTTTTGGTTGATATCAACCACACCTGATGCTCTACAAGAGTTATGTACAGCTTCTGGTAACTTCTTGGGGTTCCTAGCATTTCCTACAAGAATCACAAACTTGCCTTTGCAAGGATACATAGTATCTCTATTGCTTACTAGTTCTGTGGGCCCAGCAGAGTTTTTAACCTCTCTGAATCTTTGTTTCCTCATCTGTAAAATGAGAGTTAGAACCAATGACCTCTAAAGTTACTTCTAACTAAAATGTTATAAAATTTTAAAACTCTATCAAACTTTTTTCTCAGTTATTCCTTTGGATCAGTGGCAGCATAGTGAAATGTAAAGACTTATGGCTTTGGTACTGGAAGACTTGTGTTTGAATGGTAATATTGCCACTTACCACCTTTGTGATCTTGGGCAAGCAATTTCTCTCTATGTTTTCGTGTATTCATCTATAAAATGTAAAAGTTGACTAGATGCTCTCTAAGAGAACTTTCTGGCTCCAAATATTCTCAGTGCATAAGCTTTTCTCAGTATGTTTCTCAGTCAGTATTCTAGCTTTTGAGGTTGCAAAATGAAAATATTTTCCCTTTTCTTAACCTATTCATTTCAGAAAAAGTTAGCTAGTAAGAGATATCTTGACTACTCACCTCCTTCAGGTATATAAAATGAAGGAGAGTCTCATTCTGAAATAATGGCAAATGGAGTCTGAATGTGAATATTAATGTTTGCCATAGGAGAGAAGCATGCTGGAGAAAAAAAAAGAGGAAGAAAGGAAAAGGATACAACTCAAAAAGAATGACATGGATTTTTTCTTTTTCTTTTAATATAAATAGATAAAACAACATTAAATTCTATTGAATAAAATTAATTGCAATGACTAATCTTGGTTCTAGAGAAAAGTGGAGGAAATATACTTCTTGCCTCTAAGTAGAAAGAAGTGGCTTCAGGTGTGAAATGGGACATGTATTACTATTAGGCATAATTGCTTTGTCATTTGACTTTTGCTTGTTAATTTTTTTTTTTTCTTACATGAAAGTGTTTAATAGATTTCATGTTGGGAAATGATTCCCAATACAAAAAAATTATTAACTGGAAGAAAGTTAGGTAGAATATTTAAAATGTTTAACTCAAGTATTCTTTTTCAGGTTTATTAAAGTATCCTTTTCTGGAATATTTTAAATAAATAAATAAATAAATAAATAAATAAATAAATAAATAAATAAATAAATAAATAAATAAATAAATAAATAAATAAATAAATAAATAAATATTGTCCCTTGATTTTATTTCCTAATTCCCATCAAAGGCATTTAACCTGCTGAAAAATTAAGTTGCAAGACTCCAAAAATCACATGTGCCAGAGCTTTCACTTTTTGATTGTTTATATTCTACTATTATAATTGTATACTTGACAGATTTTCCATTTCAGATTTTGGATGCATTTTCCAAAGGGAAAAAATCTTTTATTTTATTTTTAAAAATTCTACAAAGATTGAATCTTTAGGAAACTCTATGACAGAGTAAGAGGAGAAGTTCATTGCTTTCCTGAGCTATTCTTCTCAATGCAACTTTTGGTCATTATGTTCCTCTTCCTCTATTCTGCTCTATCCTTTCTAACATCCTCTATTATATTTTTCTATTATTTTTTAACTTTTAATAGCCAGATGGTCATTCATCATCTAATAGAGTTATGGAGAACATTAGCCATCACACCTCATATAAGGGGTTTACAACCTGAGAGTTTACCAATATCTTTTTCTCTGCTTGCTTCTGTCCATCTCTTTCTGATTTGGTGAACTCTCTTTTGCCTGATTTTCTCCTGCTATCTCCATAGCAGATAGAAAAATGATACATGAGGGCACTAAATGTGAGTGCCAATCTCTTTCTCTCTGTGGTAAGGTTTAGTTGGAACATATTATGTAGCTCAAAGGTTACTAGTCACAGTGCCCAGCTCCTGCCCTTTTATCAATTAATTTTATGTGTATGGAGAGGTAAAACTTACAAAAACATACAAAACAGAAAAAACGGAGTGTGCAAATTAACACTAAATTGAATAATACGTAGATAGCCCTAGGGCAATGAGATTTCAGGGAAAAAAGAAAACAGTGGATTGGAGTGGGATTATAGGATACAAAAAGCAGAGGCCAGGGGGGCACATTTTAGATGCTGGAAAAAGCATAATTGAAGAAAGGGACTGGATGAATATATTAGCCAGTGAAAATGATCAGTCTGACTAGAGTAAAAGGGACAGATTTGGGAATAGTAGGAGTTAGGATAGATAAGTCAGTGAAGCTTTACCTTTGTAAATCCAGAAGAGAAACTGAAAGAAGGTAGTGATAATAATGGTTCACATTTATATAGAACTGGGGTATGGAAATTCTCTCCTCTAAAGTAGCTCTGCAATTATATTACAATTTTTTAGGGAATTTTCTGGACCCCTAAGCAACTGACTTACCCACGATCACAAAATCAATATATATCAACAATTCTGAAAGTCAGTTTATCTAAGTGAATTTATTTAAGGTAAACAATAGCACCGAAGTGACATCTAATGAGTTTGTAAATAAATTACATGTGAGAATTAAAACTTGCTGGTAGAATTTAGTTTTGGGGTGGAGAGTAATAGAGTTTAGATCTGATCTATTCCAACTCTCCATTTTATACTTAAGTAAACTGAGGTCAAGAGCAGAAATGATTTGTCTAAGATCATTGTGATTTAGGACTGGAACAGTCTATCTGATTGATTGTCAAGGTCTTCCTAATTCTAAGAACAGGCTCTGTAACTATTCTAGTAAGCCATCTAAATGATTAATATCATGACCTTAATTTTGGTATATTATGCAGTATTGTTCAGTAAGTTCTGTAAGAAAATTTAAGGCTGTGTGATTTTTAGTATTTTTTTACTATAGAATATATCCAATGTCTATTAAATAAATATGAGTAACATCTAGTTAGCAAAAATATTTTACTAACATAGGAAATTACCAGGTGTCATTCTTCCTTTACTAGTAGCCACAACCCAGTTGAATTGCTTCTTCCCAGTACTCTTCTGGGCACTTTCTAGAAATAGATATCTACCTCAATGTCAAGGTCTTGGGTTCACTTTTTTTTTTATACAAGACTGTTTCCTGGGGTTTCCATCTCTCAACTGAATTTGTTTTTAAAAAATCAATTTGAGGGCCTGTTTCATGCTATCTTGTCCAGAGGTCCAAATGATTAGTTATTTTTTTTTTCCTGTGAAGACTTACAAAAAGAAATTTTGCACTGAAAAAGTCCTACCCTGAGGGAGGAGAACATATTTACCAGATCAGGATCTCTGAGCTGGTCTAACTCTGAAAGTTTTTTTGTTCTTGCAATTCTGGGTTGTTGTTGTTTTTTTTTTTAAACAACTCTCAAACTTGGAACTTAATACATGGGAATGTCAAGCTCTTTGTTGAACAAGTCAGAAACAAGGCTTTTTTTTCCTACCCTGTTGAGTTCAGTAGTTCTTGTTCAGTGCTGTCAATGTTTGTGTTTCTGGTTACCTTACAAGCAATCCTCTGTTCTTCATGATAAAATTTTAGATTTGGCAACCTTCCCTTGGCATTCTTACTTTGAATGACTTGGTCTTTCAGCTGTTGCAATCAGAAGTAATGAAATTCTTCCATCCTTGGATTTGGCATACAGCAGTGTTAATAGCAATATGTAAATATTTTAGTCCCTAAAGTATTTATCAGCATTTCTTATCTGCAGCAAAGAATGTGTATTTGCTTATGCATATTTACTATTTACTTGGTAGGGGAGCAGATCATACTGTGAATCTGTATATTAAAGAGCTTATTTGAGTGAATTTATTTAAGGTAGACAATAGCTGTGAAGTGACATTGAATATAAGTTTGTAAATAAATTACATGGGAGAATTAAAACTTGCTGGTAGAATTCAGTTTTGGGTTGGAGAGGAATTGAGTTTAGATCTGATCTATTCCAACCCTTCATTTTATACTTAAATAAACTGAGGTCAAAAGCCAAAATGACTTTTCTAAGGTCACTGTGAATTAGGACTTGAACAGTCTGTCTGATTCTTTGTCTCCTGATTGCCACAATAGTTAAAAAAACACACAAATCAAAGCATAACATATTTAAATCATCTTACAATGCATATCAGTTGCTTACTCATGAATTGCATCATCCCTAAAATTCTTCTCAATACCCCAAATACAATGGGTTTCCTAATAAATAACTAACCTCATTATGAAGTGTGTGTGTGTGTGTGTGTGTGTGTGTGTGTGTGCGTGCACTAACTATATACCATATATAGGACACTGAAATTAAATAGATGAGGATACAAAAAATTAGTCTCTGTTTTCTTCAAAGCATGTAATTCAGTTAGGAGAAAGAATAGATATATAGGAACCAATGAAATGGTATAAAAATACTAGAGAATATTTTGAGATAATAAAAGAGACAACTAGGTGGTGTAGTTCAATTTTTGTCTGACATTTATTAGCTGTATGCTTGTGGCCAAATCAGTATCTCTGCTGCCTCAGTTTCCCCATCTGAAAAATGGAAATAATCATACTACTCAGTTCTCAAGAGTTGTTGTGATCAAATGAGAAAACTTGTGTAAATTGTTTTGCAAACTTTAAAACTTCTATAGTGTTATTAATGTGATAGGTTAGGGTTTGAATTCATGTGTTCCTTTCTTTAAAATCATTACTTAGACTCTATCCTATACAGAGCTTACTATGTAGCAGGCGCTGTGCCTTGAAATTATTATCTTATTTGATCCTCATAACAATGATGGGAAGTACCACAGTATCTTCATTCTACAGAGGAGAAAATTGATGAAAAGAAAGGTTAAATGAATTGCAGAGAGTCAGAGTTGAAATCTGGATTTGAACTCAGGTTTTCCTGATCCAAGCTCAGCACTCTAACCATTGTGCTGTTTGGTTGCCCAAGATAACAGACAATTAATAGACACAATAAATATGTGGTGATTGACTTACTTTTTGATAACTTTTGTTACCAATATGTAAATTTTCCCCAGTTTTCTATTTTGTTCTTTATTCTTATTCAATTTTCCTTTTATGTGGTTATAGTTAGTATGTACTTTGTTTTGGTTCTGTTCCCTTCTTTACCCCTCCCCACACACTTTGCATCATTTCTTAAAGGTCTTTCCAGATTCATTTAAATTCCTCATACTTGTTTATCTTATTTGCACTATAATATTCCATTATATTATTGTACTACTATTTATTTAACCATTCCCCAATAGCAGAAAATTTAGACGGCTCCCATTTTTTTCTTTCAATTATAAATAATGCAGCTATAAAAATCGTTGAACAGCTAGCTCTCTTTAAAAAAATATCTGGGTATAATTCCAGCAATGAAATTATTGGGTCAAAGGTATTTTTATAGCTTCTGCTGCTTAGTGCTAGATTGCTTTCTAAGAAGATTCTATTAGTTTGTAATTCCACCAAGCAATAAATGAATGTACCTGTTTCTCCACAACCCTGACAGCATTAATTTATATTGCTTTTAGCTATTTTTGCCAATTTGGTATATTTGAAGCAATACAACAAAGTCGTTTTAATTTGCATGCCTTTGATTATCAGGTAGGTTGAGTATTTTTGAGTGATTATTATCAATTTGTGCTTCCTCTTGTAAATTATTTGTTCAAGTTCTTTGATTTTTTTTCCCCACTGGGGACCAGGAGCAGTCTTTGAAAAATTTTGGCAGCTTCTTATATATTTTAGATGCTTTTAAAAATTGGTTTTGTTATATCTTATTAATATTTTTCTCTGTATTTGGTTGTGCAGATTATTTAATATAACCAGTATTTCCATTTTGTCCACAATAACTTATACAATCTTTCTTCTTCTCCTTCTTCTTCTCCTTCTTCTTCTTCTTCTTCTTCTTCTTCTTCTTCTTCTTCTTCTTCT
>JAJPUD010003105.1:229278-252182 GCA_023553655.1 Myrmecobius fasciatus | reverse complement strand
GGAATGTCCCCTCCCAGGAGAAGTACTCTCGGGCCATTGTCTAGGCTTCCTCACTGCCAGGGTCCAGCTTACACCATGTGTAGGATTATAATCAACCTGCCAGTCTGGACTGAGTGGGAAGACGAGCTCCTGGGCCCAGAAGACCCAGACTGCAGAAATGAAGCTGTTACTGTTGGTGCCAAAAAGGATGATGCCAGCAAAGGCGTTGTTCCTCAGCTTGTCCAGGTGCTGGAACATCCCAGTGATGAGATTGCAACTCATGAAGATCTGGCTGAGCTTCTGGGAGAAGTGGTACTCCGCATACCACAGGGATAAGCCATTGCCGTCAAAGTGCTCCCAGAAGTAGGACAGGGCCACTGACACAACACAGTGTCCTTATTGGAGTACTCTTATCCAATATGAAGGTGCTTTTGGGCAGGTGGGTGAAGGGATCCTTGGCTTTGGCCTCTGCAGCCAGTGCCTGCTCGCACTCATCCATCTCCTCCTCAGGGCCGGGGCCTGTGGGAGCCTTCTTCTCTTCCTTCTGCTGGACCTGGGCCTTCTGCTTCCCCTTTCATTGTCCCTTCTCTTTTTGGGAGGTTTCCTTCTTAGGCTAACTCATAGCAAACTTTTTAGCCTCGAACTGGCCCATCTTCTCACAGAACTTCACCTCTCCCAAGACTGCCCGGAACCAGTGATGGTGAATGCAGGTGGGGATCCATCAGTTGGTGTTGGGAAAGGCCTGCCGGAATGACGGCTCCAGGACCTGCTTATACAGCCACAACAGTGTGCATAGGACTGTGATGTCAGCCAGAGTCACTCGTGACCCCACCAGAAAAGTCCGTTTTCAGGTGGGCGTCCAGGAGCCCCAGCATTCGCCTCATCTCTTCTTTTGCAGTCTCTGTGGCCTGCTTGTTATGGTGCGTGATACCAAGGGTGGGGGACACCCAGGTACTGGCTGGAGGAACAGTGTCACAGTCAGCAAAACTAACCCACTGGATCACCTGGGCAGCTGCCTCTGGAGTAGAACCTTGAAGATCTTCCTTGCTCACGTGGTGCGCAATGACATTGCTTCAAAACACACAAAGCCCACCATCAACCTCAAACTCTGGAATCTTGACAGTGGGAAATTTTTGGAGGAATTGGGGGTGCAGTTGGTCTGACCAAAGTGGAAGTAGGGCAGTGCTGACAGCATGAGGATCTGGACCCCCCTGTACTGTGCAGCAATGAGGGCCTTGAAGGCCAGCCAGTTTTCAGGGTGTACGGGGTTTCGGCCACCATGGTGATTCCTCAGAGAAAAAGCAGTTCTTAAATCTCTAAAAGTTATTTTTCTTTACAATAGGATTTTTTTTTGCATCTTTGTTTCAGGTTTCTCAACTATCGATGTTTTGCATCTATTTGCTTACATGTCTCATATTTCTAGTTTGTTCTTTGAATATTTCAGGAATGCCAGTGTGCTCCTTGGACTGTTTGTCCTTTTTATGCTAACATAACAGCTTTTCAAATAAAAATATACATTTAGAGTTCATAGGAATCTTTATGGTTATCTGATTTTTTTTCCTGTCATTTTACAGTTGAGAAAACTGGGAACTAAAGAAGTCTGAGGTAGAAAATGGGAGAGTTAAGATTTGAACCAAACTCTTCTGATTTCAAATCCAAAGTCTATTTTTAGTATATCAAGATGCCTTCCTCTATCTCTTCTATATACCTTTTATGCTATATTATGCCCAAATTATTGTTGATAACACTCAGAAACCGTGTTTGCTCATCATATACCCTTGATTCGTCCTCCAGTTCATCTGCAATTTTCATTATTCTGAACTCATGGTATTCAATATTGGGAATATACTGATCCAAGAAAGTGTTAGGCAGCATTGGAAATGCTAGTGAAATTCATACATAGTATCCAGACTAATCTTCCTCTTTTTTGGGCTCAGCACATTATATCTATTTACATAGATGAATAAAGCCAACAAACTACCTTACAAATTTACGGCCTCATGTAGGCATAATGTATTCTTAATCTCCTTTGACTTCATTTGTGTAAATTTTTGGGCAGATTTCCTTGGAATAGATGTTTGTTTTCTCTGAGGCAGTATTTATTATGGACTCTGGCAAGATCTTAGTGTATCTCAGAGACACCATTTTGAAGGAGAGACTTTGAGGTTAGGGTTTACTTTCTCAGTGCATGGGATAAAACACTGGGGACCTGAGTTTAAATTCAGTTTTAGACACATGCTAGGTGTGTGACCTCAGACAAGTCATTTAATCTACTTTCTAGGGTTCTTGTGAGGATCAAATGAGTTGATATTTGTCAAGTATTTTGCAAACCTTAAACAGCAATATAAATTCTATTTTTGCCGATGATGACGATGATAAACTCAGAAAGGTTTTTTTTTTTATCTTCCTCACTACATTAATGAGCTGACTGAAAAATGTGGTATGCTATAGAAAATTGTCTAGGCAAGACTTTTGACTTCTTTTCTTCTAGCAAAGTATCTGGTACATAGTAGTCACTTAATACATGATTACTTTTCATGACAGAATAAAGGATAATCAATGCATACTCATATTGTTCAAATAAAGATTTTATGAAGCTGAGCAAACATAAAATTTAATTAATAGTTACCTTTGCCTTCTCTGTCAATTTTTGGGGTTATCAGTAGCATCTGTGATTTTTTTCACTTCATTTATAATTTTTCTCTCTTGTAGCTATCTTGAAAATTATATCTGAGTGAATTTAAAATTGTGTCACTTCTATTATTTCTTTCTTATCTTAATATGTATTCTGGAACAGCTGCTTTTGCTGACTTGAATTGCTTTCATGCTATTACCCCTTCGTCACATAGCACATCAGGCAATGATGTAGTAGAATCTCAGTGTGTGGGTTCTGCTATTGTTAGGATGAAAATAGATCCTTACAAAATACAGTCAATTTCTTGCCTATTTGTCTTCCTTTCAACTTCATGATCACATCAAGTTTTCTAAGGCTCTTTTTTCTCCATTGCTTTTTACTCTTTGTAAAGCAATAATTTTCATAATCTTCTGTCCCAAGATGCTTTCCATGACTGCCATATGTCTTTGTTTGGCAAGAGATCAAGTGTTTGGTGGATGAGGCAGTTTCTGTGTTCTTTTGACCACTTCACTTTGGGGACTATCATTTATACCAGTTAAAATTCTGTGAAATGGTCATAATCAGAGTCCATGTCTTTAAAGTTTTTCAAATTTTTTAGAATCAATCACTTGTTAAAATAGGTTAATGGTTGAACTTTTTAAACATTCTTTTTTAGTAGGAGGAATGAAGAGAATAGATATTTATTAAAGATCTAATGTATGCCAAGTGCTATGTTAAGTCCTTTGTAGATATAATTTCAGTTTACCCTTATAACAATTCTGTGAGGCAGATGCTCTTATTATCCTTATTTCAGAGCAGAGGAAATTGCGTTAGAAGTTAAGTGACTTAGTCAGGGTCACAATCCGAGTGAGAGCTGAGACTAAATCTGAACTCAGATCTTCCTTACTCTATCTATCCTGTGCTCTATCTGTCCACTATGCTGCTGAGCTGCCCTTAGCTGTCTAAATGCTGATATTAAGGAATTAATCATCAATAAACATTAACATTTCAAGATGCAAAACCATGAATTAGTCACACCGTTTTTTAATGTAATTTTATAGCTAAATAACATGTTTTTCTCTAATTTTAAAACTTTTTAATCTATTATTAATTTTTACTTTTACTTATTAACTATGCTCATAATTAAATGAACATCAATATGCCATTGTTTTCTGTCAGTTAAGATTTATTATATATTACTTATTGTGATTATTATTTATTGCCTGCTATATCCAAAGACCCCAACTTTTGAGATAAGAACTCACTATTTGACAAAAACTGCTGGAAGAATTAGAAACTAGTATGGCAGAAACTAGGTATTGACCTACTCCTAATACTGCATACCAAGATAAGGTCAAAATGGGTTCGTGATTTAGACATAAAGAGTGATATTATAAGCAAATTAGAAGAATTTAGGATAGTTTACCTCTCAGATCTGTGGAGAAGGAAGGAATTTGTCACCAAAGAAGAACTGGAGTTCATTATTGAACGCAATATAGGTAATTCTGATAATACTAAGTTAAAAAGTTTTGTACAAATTAATGCTGACAAGATTAGAAGGAAAGCAATAAACTGGGAAAACTTTTACATTCAAGGGTTCTGATAAAGGCCTTATTTCTAAAATACATAGAGGATTGACTTAAATATATAAGAATTTAAGCCATTCTCCAATTTATAAATGATAAAAGAATATGAACAATGAGATAAAAAAATTGAAGTGGTATTTTGAGGTGCCACTACACATCTCTCACATTGGCTAAGATGATAGGAAAGGATAATGACAAATGTTGGAGAGGATGTGTGAAAACTGGGACACTGATACACTGTTGGTGGAATTTTGAACGGACCTAACCATTCTGGAGAGCAATTTGGAACTATGCCCAAAGGGTTATCAAACTGTGCATACCGTTTGACCCAGCAGTGTTTCTATTGGGTTTATATCCCAAAGAGATCTTAAAGGAAGGAAAAGGGCCCACATGTGCAAAAATGTTTGTGGCAGCCCTTTTTGTAGTGGCTAGAAACTGGAAAGTGAGTGGATGCCCATCAGTTGGAGAATGGCTGAATAAATTATGGTATATGAATGTTGTGGAATATTATTGTTTTATAAGAAAGACCAGTAGGATGATTTCAGACAGGCCTGGAGAGACCTACATGAACTGATGCTAAATTAAATGAGCAGAACCAGGATATCATTGTACACTGCAACAACAAGATTATACAATGATTAATTCTGAGGGATGTGCCTCTTTTCAACAATGAGCTGCTTCAGGCAGTTCCAATGATCTTGTGATGATGAGTCATCTACACCCAGATAGAGAACTGTAGGAAATGAGGATGATCACACCATAGAATTTTCACTTCTTTTGTTGTTGTTTGTTTGAATTTTATTTCTCATTTTTTTTCCTTTTTGATCTGATTTTTCTTGTGCAGCAAGATAATTGTAAAATATGTATGCCTATAATGGATTTAACATACATTTTACCATGTTTAACATATATTGGATTACTTGCCAGCTGGGGGAGGGGTTGGGAGGAAGGGGGGAAATTGGAACACAAGGTTTTTTCAAGAGTCAATGTTGAAAAATTATCTTTGCATATGTTTTGAAAATAAAAAAATTAAAAAAGTAAATAAAGAAAAAAAAACAAATATGTACAGTAAAAAAAAATTCATAATGTTTTGTCCATGTTCAAAATCTGGTTTCATTTTGTAACTTGAGTCCATTACTTCTGTGTTTCTTGATAGGGTATGTAATATGTTAACTTCTTGGTCTGCTTTTCTTTGTACTAGGTCACACAACCTATCTAAAACTCTTGATCATTTTCTATTTTGCCTCATTATATTCCCACCTCTCACCAATAGCCTTGGTTTCAGAGGTTTCTTTCAACTTCAAATCTATTATCTGTGATCCAAGAATATTTGTATTCATTGTCAGTTTTCCTGTATGCAAGACCAGTTCAACTTAGTCTTATCTAATTTCCTAATTTTAGACAAAGAAATCTGAATGTCAAAGAAGCCAAATGACTTTCTGAATTCATCCAGTGATAGTGAGCCATTGCAGTTTAATGAGTAAGAGTGTCACATAGTAAGACCTTTATTCTGGAAGATCACTTGGAGTTCTTAGAGGGGAGTGGTAAGAGATTTGGTGCAGGGAGGCCAGCCAGTAGACTATTGAAATAGTCCAAGTGTGAGGTGATAAAAGTTTGTTCCAGAATAGTAGCTATTTCATAGGAGAGAGATGTTAAAAAGGTAGAATCAATAGCAGATGGCAAAGACTGGATACAGGAGGGGGGACAAGTGTTAGAGAGTAAAGAGTTGAGAGTGATACCTAGGTTTTGAACCTCTCAGTGTCTCAGTTTCCCTATCTGTCAAATGGGGAGTTTTATGGCTCTAGTACCTGCTCCAGAGAATTGTTAGAATATCAGATCTGCTAATGTGAAGGGATCAAATGAAATAGCAAATGTAAAGTACTTTTCATACATTAAAGTGCTATATAAATTCTAGCTGTTATTAATATATATATATATATATATATATATATATATATATATATATGAAATTCCAAATCTTTGGGCTCTACCAAAAAAACTCTCTCAGCTATTTATAAATAAATATATAAGTCGATTGTTTCCATGAAGTTATCTAAGCAGTGCTTTTAGCCATCTAGCCTTCCCCCACATTTCTTTTGAGGTGCTTTGTGTCTTTGGTAGGCAGCACGGCTGTTGCCCCTCACAGTGTTTCTGGAATAGTGAGAGCCTTTTAAAAATACAGAATTATTTTCTTTTCAGGAAACATTGTGAATTGGAACCTGGCAAAGAGAAGCCAAATAAAGTCAGCAGTTCTCCCAGATGCAGACCACTAACCAGGATCAGTATCTAGCTTACAAGCATGGGCACAAAGACAGCAGCAGGAAACCCATCTTTCTGGCTCAGGGATTTAGGAAGAGGTGAGGGTACAGATGTTCAAATTGGATATTTGGCTTTAGGAACTGAGCTTCTATTTGGCTGGGCTGTGATTGAAACCTGGGAAGGTAAAGGCCCCTAACAAGGAAGTCTTTGAACCATCACCTGGCAATGGAACCAGCTGTTTGAAGAGCCCAATTTAAGAGCAGTTAGTTAATTACCACCCATAGAAAGAAAAGGCTCTTTTAATGGAAACAGTAAGATCTTTTCTATCTGCTGGTGTGAATGAATTGCTGTTAGGTAAGTGGGAGGTGATCTCCCAGAGTTAGAGTTATGGGAGCCCCCCACCTTATTTCTGCGCAGGGAAAGGCATCATAAAGGGCTTCTCTGCAGGCTTAATTCTGTGTTGTGTATTTTGGCAAAGATGCTTTTTCATCACTATGAAAGTGAAAATGTAAAATCACAAGGTAGTGAAGTGTAAATAAAATCTAAATGAGGCTGAGGACAGTTTATCCAAGGGTCAGACTTGAAATGGATTATCTTGCCTCCTCATCTCCAGATGTTTAGTACTTAGCCATTCCTGGGGGTCTTATCCCTTGGCACAGAGCTAAAATGACTGTTATCAAGGTCCATACTTTGGAGGGGGACTTGGGAAGGGGAAGAGGATGTGTATTCAGCATCAGACAGAGAAGCCCTTGATTGTCCCCTGCCTTGTAACTTTTTTGTTTGTTTGTTTTTAAGAGTTGTTTCTTGCTCATTTTATGGAGAGAATCTGAGCACAGACTTGCCTTCATTAATCATGGGAATGGCAATCAGGAGGCAATTATGGTCTCACAAGGAGAGATATAAGATTTCAATGACCCAAATTAATCATAATAGAGGATGGAATTAATGATAGACTCTCAAACCTTGTACTTGGAGGTCGTGGCCTGGCTCCTTGCCCAAGCAGGCAATGACTTGGGCTTTGAATTAGAACATCAAGGGGATATTTATTCTTCCAACTTCAGAGAAGCTAGCCTTGGGTGGCATAAGGATCAGGACATTCAACCAAAGAGCTGTCATGTCATTTAATTTTTTCACAAATGTCTTAGCTCTGAGGGACAGGAATGATTCTGTATTTTACATGGAATATGAAGTAGAAGAATGATCACCAAGGTTGTGTATGCAATCAAAATATTTGCATCACTTCCCCCTCCAAATGACTGATCTATGTTTTTAATACCATCTTAAGATAAATAATTCGGGATCTCAGAACCATAATTATTATCTTGGAAGTCAGGGCCTATTTTATTTTGTGTTTATATCACTAGCACCTAGAACAAGGCCTGGCACTTAAATGTTATTTTTTTTTAATTGATGGATTAAAGTAGATTACTGTAACAGTCTACCAAGCAGGTCTCCCTCACTTCACTTTAGCTGATATGTGAATATTAGATTAGTCTTCATAAGATATCACTTCCACAGTACCATGGACCTATTCAAAAAATTTCATTTACTCCCTACTGCCTATTGTAGATGGGATAAACTGATAGCTAAATGGACAATTTGGTTTTAGTTTTAGAGTAGGGAAAACCTGAGTTACAATCCTGCCTCAAATAATTACTAGTTGTATGGCCCCAGGCAAATAATTTAACTTCTTTTAGCCTCAGTTTCCTCATCTATAGAAAAAAATTGTATATTATTTCTTGCCACTTGTATGTTGAACTTGTCTTCCAACTAATTGTAAACTCTTTGGAGAAAGGAGCCATTTCTTTTAGGTCTTATATCTACAATTATGATCCCATAAGAAGCACTCAGGACACTTTTTATCAATTGTGTGAAAAGTAATCACTGAGATTCTCCTTCAAAATACCGCTAATGATTCAATAGAAAAATGATTGATACTGTGTCAAAAGGATACGATCCTAATGGCTCTAGGGATTTTCTTTCTGAAGCTGCAAACTTCTGAGTCATGGATTAAAATAAATAAAGCAATTTAAAAAACACAACAATCTTGTGCATCTCATAAGTATTTTCTTTGCAGGTCTTTTTTAAATAGCAATTCAAAATGCTAAAAATCCATTCCTGAAAAAGCATTTTAACCACCAGGGGGAGCTTCTCAGTGACAGTAGTAGTTGATAGCTTTTTTGGGTTATGGTAGCAGGCAGTTTGCCAATTATGCAAGCTCATATGAAGCCCACCAGGCCAGAACTTTCATTTGGCTGTTGTTCTTGCTTAATCCTTGCCCCTTTGAAGTTTTCTTCAAAGAAACTGTGAAATCAACAAATTGTCCACATTTTCAGACTAAAAATGACCATTACCTTCTGGTTCAGGGACTTCCTGAGCTTGTGATTTCTTTACCCAAAGGGATATAAAACAGATGTAAGAATATCTGTGTATTTGTTCCTGGATGTTTTATTAGGTTTATGATAATTTAACACAAGTTATCTCTATTTTGCTTCTTTTTCCTTTCCCAGTCCTCAGGTTTAGATCAGCTGACCCAAACATTTACTTCCAGAAAAGAGAACTCTCCCTAACACTTTTTCTCTTATTTCTATATTTAAGTTTTAAGTCAAATATTGCAAACAACTGAGGGGTTTTTTGGCCATCAGTTTTATTATTCATTTACTAGCCTTTTGAACAATTGGGAAAAAGAATAAGCCTTTTAGAACTTCTTTATTCCTATGTCCAAAGGTTCACAAACCTGTCTACTAATTTATGGAGTTTTCTAATGAGGAAACTCACTCTAAGAATTCTAATTTGCAATCATATTGCAATTTAGAATCTTAAAGAATTATTCAGGAGTGCAGAGTACATTCTTAGCATCACATAGCCAGTATATGTCAGATACAGAGACATGAATGTACTTAATCTTAACACCAAGGCTACCTCTCTATCCACAATCTAGCCTCAGGCATTTATTACTCATGTTATCCTGAACAAGTCACTTGCTCATTATATATCTTAGTTTTCTCATCTGTAAAATGGTGATATCAGCATGTATCCTTTCATTCAAGAGCTATGAGATTTAAATGAGTTCATTTTTTATAGTGCTTGACAAATCTTAAAAATTTATATAAATATCACTATTGTTATTGTTATAACAATGAATGTTTATTAAGTGCCTACAATGGGCCAGGAACTAACCTATGTTTTAGGGAGGCAAAAAGAAGGCAGGACAATTCCTGCCATAAAAAAACTTACAATCCAATTAAGAAGATAACATGTAAACAAATATATACTAAGCAAGCTATAATATAGGAAATAATTAACAGAGAGAAAGCACTAGAATGTTAGGAACATCTTTCTGTAAAAAAAAATAGGATTTTAATTGGGTCAATATCAAATAAATTACATTATAAATATGAGAGACAAAAAAAATGCCCAGAGAAAAGAGATTGTAACAGCCAGGAAGTCAGTGTCATTGGATCAAAGAGTACCTATTGGGGAATAAGGGATAAGATTTGAAGGGTAGAAGAGAACTGGGCTGTGAAGGTTTTGAATGGTAAACAGCATTTTATATTCGACAGTGGAAGTGATAGGAAGCCACTGGAATTTATTGGGGATGGGGGAAGACAGAGCTAGACCTGTACTATAGGAAAATCTCTTTGGTGGTAGGAGAATGATTTGGAGTGAGGAGAGACTTGTGGCAGGCAGAACCACCAGAAGGCTATTACAATCATACATTTCTGAAATAATGAGGCTCTTTACAAGCATGGGGTCAGTGTCAGAAGGGAGAAGGGTATAATATATTCAAGAGATGTTGCAAAATGAAATTAATAAATCTTGGCAACAGATTGAATTAGAGAGTGGGAGTGAGGAATTCAGGATGGCTTCTAGGTTTAGAGCCTGAGGAACTGGGAGGATATTACTATTTTTGATACTGCTGCTGGTACTAGTACTATTATTTCATGACTTCTCTTTCATAGAGCTTTTAGTCCTTATTTTTTTTGTACTGAATTTTGGACTGATGAATTCATTCATACCTCCAATATATCATCTCTACCATCTTTTAGGGCAAAACTTCTGTGTGTCTTTACTACTTTCCTCTAGTCTATAATGAAGGATGGGGAAGAGAATAAGGTATCAAGTATTATACAGCATTGTGTTTCTCTGTATTTTGCCCCTTTTATTCAGGCTTATGACTTAACCAGTTTCCAAATTCTATGGATGTAGGGACTACTATACTTATCCTAAAGTCTTTTGATTAGCAATAAGAACATTCAGGCATTTTTTTTAATCAAACTTTTAACATGGCAGGCTTTTCACTGTGCAGATCACATTAAATATCTGTGATACAAAAAGATGATTTTTAGATTGGCAGCCTTTACAAGAGCAGTTATGACTGCATGTTGACACAGTATCTCTGTTAGGTCAACTATGGAGAAAAACAAACAACCCTCAATGTTTGATTTGATTTATTCATTCATTCTTTTATAATTTTTTGATCACCTCTCATTTGATATGGTGGTTTGAAGCTATTAATGAAATTTCATCCAATAAGTGTAAAATCTTGCATTTGGATTAAAAATAATCTTTTGTAAAAGTACAAGATGGGGGGAGATATGATTAAAATTAATTCATAATAGAGAAAAATTATTCAGTTTCATAATACTGAAAGTTTAATATAAGACATCAGTGTGTGTTTAAAAAACAATAAAATAGATAAACCATTGGCTAATTTGATTTTAAAAAAGAAAGAAGAAAACCAAATTACCAGTGTAAAATGAATTCACAATCAATGAAGAAGAAATTAAAGCAATTATCAGGAGCTATTTTGTTCAATTACATGGCAATAAATCAGACAATCTAAATTAAGTGAATATTTATAAAAGCATAATTTGCCCAGATTAACAGAAGAAATAAAATACTTAAATGACCCAATCTTAAAAAGTAAATGGAACAACCCATCAATGAACTCCCTAAAAAAATCTTGAGAGTCAGATGAATTTCCAACCAAATTTAAACAAATATTTAAATGAAAATTATTTCCAATACTATATATTTGGAAAAATAGGAGGAAAAGAAATCCTACCATATTCTTTTTACAATAGAAATATGGTGCTGATACCCAAACTAGGAAGAACCAATTCAGAGAAAGAAAAATATAGGCCATTTTTCTAATGAATATTGATCCAAAATTTTTAAATGATATATTATATATCAAAAAGGATCATATACTTTGACCAAGTGGGATTTAAGTAGGAATGTAGGGCTAGTTCAATATTAGGAAAGTATCAGCAAAATTGACTATATTAGAAGCAAAACTAGCAGAAATTATATAATTATCTCAATAGATGCAGAAAAAGCCTTTGACAATACAACACCCATCATTATTAAAAATACTAAAACTTAGAAATAAATGGAGGTTGCCTTAAAATGACAAGTAATATTTATGTGAAACCATTGGCAAGCATGATCTATAATGGGGATAAGCTAGAAATCAAAGCTGAAGTAAGAATGCCCGTTATCACCATACTATTCAATATTACATGAGAAATTTTATCTATAGAAATATGAGGTAAAAAAAAATTGAAGGAATTGGAATAAGCAATGAGGAAACAAGCTATCACTCTTTGCACATAATATGTTATACATAGAGAATCCTAGAGATTCAATGAAAAAACTACTTGAAATTATTAATAGCTTTAGGAAGGTTGTAGAATATGAAATAAATCATCAGCATTTCTACATATTACCAACAAAGTTCAGCAGCAAGAAATTGAAAGGGAAACTCTATTTAAAAATAACTATAGACAATATAAAATATTTTGGAGTCTATCTGCAAAGATAAAACCAGGAATAATGTAAACACAATTATAAATATCTTTCACACAAATAAAATGAGATCTTAACAATTGGAAACATATCAGTTGCTCATAGGTAGACTTAATTAACAAAATGAAAATGACAATTCTACCTAAATTGATCTACTCATTTACTGCAATATCAATCAAAACCCAAAAATCATTTCATATAGGAAAAATAATAACAAAATTCAGCTAATATGACAGAAAAATAAAATGATAAATGTTGGAGAGAATATGGGAAAACTGAGACTTAATGCATTGTTGGTGGAGTAGTGAACTGATCCAATCATTCTGGAGAGCAATTTGGAACTATGCCTAAAGGGCTAAAAAACTGTGCATGCCATTTGATTCTGCAATACCACTTCTATATCTGTATCTCAAAGAAATTTTTAAAAGATAGGGGAACAATCTATTTGGACAAAAATATTTATAGTAGCTCCTTTTGTGGTGGCTAAGCATTGGAAATCGAGGGGATGCCCATCAATTAAGGAATGGCTGAAGAAATTGTGGTACATGAAAGTAATGGGATATTATTATGCCGTAAGAAATAATATTAAGAATGACTTTAGAAAAAGTTGGAAACACTTGAACTGAGACAATGTGAAGTGTGCACAACCAGGAGAACATAGTACACAGTAACAGCAATATTATACAATGAAAAACTACTAATGACTTAGTTATTTTCAGCAATACAATGATCCAAGTCAGTTCAAAGAAATCATGATGAAAAATGTTATCCACCTTTTTGGATGAATTAATAGAAGCATAATATTTATGCCAAGGAAGATAAAAGTTCCATTGTCATATGTCCTAATGAGACAACATATGGAGTACTTTATCCAGTTCTGGACACCATAGAAAACTTACTGACATACTAGGATACATCCTGGGGAAGATATGGTGAGAGATAAGGGGACCATATACCATATCAAATGTTTAAAAAAACTGTAATTACACTGATTTAGGATTCTCTATATTTTTCCTTTGTAGAAGAAAATATTTATTAAACTAGAGAAAAAAAATACTTGTTTAGGTGGGAGCAGGGAAGATTAAATTAACTGTTTGAAAGATTTTCATGTAGGAGTAAGATTAATCTTATTTTTCTGGGTTCCAGAGGACAGAATCTGGATCAAGAAATAGACCTTTTTGGGAGGTAAAATTAATTTTATATAAGCATAAACTTTCTAACAGTTAAGGCCATCCAAAAATTTAATGGACTGATCCATGAGTTAATCATTTGTGGTCTTCAAATGGAAACTGGATGATCACTCATTGGGATATTATCATTAGAATTCATGCCTTCAATAGGAGTTGGACTAAATGCCTTCCATAGTTCCTTCCATCTCTCAGATTTTATTAGTCTATAACTCTTTCAAATTTCATGTAAGCCAAGCTCAAAGAAAAATGTTGATAAGTTTTATTTTAAGCATTTGTGTTATGGTACATCCTTCATGCAATCCTAACCACTTTGCTTTTCTTTAATGATTTCATTAGTAAGTATTTGACTTCATGGAATTTTCCATTCTTCTAAAGCATGCTACTCTCAGAAATATAAATATAATGTCATGATTTCTCTGTAACACCAAATAATCTTTGTATTAGTGTGCTCACCCAAGCTTAGACACAGAAGAAAAGGAATCTGTCAGTATGTCATCTTTATTATGTTTCTTTTATTTTGTCTATTTAAGACACTCTATGTACAAAACGATTACATAATTGCTTTCTGTAAGGATTTGTAACCCTCCTCATGATCATCAATCTAAAAATCAAATGGAAAATAGAAAAAATATTGTTCTTATGATCCTGCTAATTCCTCAAAAGTAACCATTTCACCAGAGATTGATGATGTGAAATTTGACTTCTTGTTCACAAAGTATCTGTAAAGTGGTCTTAAATGGATTTATACTATTAATTAGGGCCATCACTGTAGATGGCAATTTAGATATGATATTTAGACTTGGTTGGTTGCTTTTTTTGATAACTTTCCAAATGTCCACAAGTAAGTTTTATATTTTAATTTATTACCCTTATCAAAAGCTATATTTTGTATTCAAATGCTATCATATTTTTGGACTTGAACATTACATTTTCAATGTAGTTTTTTGGGTTGAATTAATATGTATGTATACATGCATAAATTTGTAAATATTATTAATATTTGGCATTAACCATGACTGTAATTTATGAAAGCCATCCAAGCTAGTTATCTCCATAAATCATAAGAAAGCTTCTCTAATATATTTTCACTCTTTTCCCTATTAATTAGACATGAAAAATTAAAATAACTGAGCTACCACCTTATATCTATTGGAGTGGATAATATGACAAAAAAGAAAAATATTATATGTTGAAGGAGATATAGGAAAACTGGGATATTAATACACTGCTGATGGAACTGTGAACTGATCCAATGATTCTGGAGAGCAATTTGGAACTATGCCCAAAAGGCTATGCATATTTTTTCATCCAGTAATATCACTGCTAGGTCTATATACCAAAGACAACCAAAAAAGGAAAAGGATTTAGTTTTGCAAAAAAATATTTATAGCAGCTCTTTTTTTTGTTATGGCAAGGCATTGGAAATTGAGAAGATGCCTATCAGTTGAGGAATGGTTAAACAGGTTGTGGTTTATGATTGTAATGGAATGTTATTGTACTATAAGAAATGAAAGCAGGGTGAAAACCTGGAAAGACTTATGTGAACTGATGCATGGTGAAGTGAACAGAACCAGCAGAATATTGTACACAATAATAGCAATACTTATATGATAAACAAATGTGAATGACAGCTACTCTCAGCAATAAAATGAGGCAAAACAGTTCCAAAGAACTCATGAAGTATACCATTCTCTTCCAGAGAATAAACTAATATTGATTGAATACAGACTGAAGAATGCTATTTTTACTTTCTCTTATTTTTTTTCTTTTATTTGTCTTCTTGTACAAAATGACCAATATGGAAATTTTTTATATAAATGCACATAAATAACATATCTGATTGCTTACCATCTTGGAGTGGAGAGGGAGGAGAGGGAAGGAAGGTGGGATAGAATTTGGAGCTTAAAACTTTCAAAAAATTATTAAGAAAAAACCCTTTATTTTCTTATAAGCCTTTGTGGCACCTACCCATTTACTCCCTCATATATGTTTTTTTGGGGGGGTGAGGGGTAGTGAGTGTGTATGTGCTTGTGTCTGTGATTCCAGGTACTATGCTTTCTACAAGGAAGTTCTTCCTTTGGTGTAACTAACATTTCATCTAATATAATTCCATTTCCTCTTCTTTTGTTCTGAATATTAATTTGCTAAGAGCAAGTAGAACAAATTTCATTTGATAGATAGAGAATTAGTATGAGGAAATTGAGCAATTTCTCTTGGGCCACATAATAGATTAGCAAAAGAATTGGGAATAGGATAGAGGTTAACTTGTATTTCCCAGTTGTCATTATTCTGATGAGTTTTACTACAGTAGTCAGGGGAAACAGGAGCTTTATAGTCCTACCACAGAACCATGTAGAAGGAGGATATCAAATTATATAAAATATGGAGAAATCATACTAGCAAGCTCTGTCAACATCTTGGGAGACATTGTGGAAGAAAATCAATGATTGTATCTTTCCATTCTCTGTAAAATGTCTATAGATTTCTACTGAGTATTTTATAGGTTTTTCCCTGGAGTGATGTTATGGAATAATTTTGGTAAATTAGCATACATGAGAAATAGTGCTAAAGAACAAATAGGCATTACTAATCTGAGGGGATAGCTTACTTGTGATTTATTTCATGCTGCTAATAGAAAAGGAAAAAAAAAGATGCCTGTTCTAGTGTCTTTATTTTTTCTACTTAGCAGCTCAAATTTCTTTTTAAAATTTTCAATAGTATTTTATTTTTCCAAATGTATGTAAAGATAGTTTTTAATATTCATCTCCATAAGACTTTGTGTTTCTAAGTTTAAAGGGATATAAAACTGTGCATATATTTTGATCCAGCAGTCTCACTACAGGGCCTGTATCCTAAAGGGATATAACAGAGGGGAAAATGTATAAAAATATTTGTAGCAGCTCTTTTTGCAGTGGCAAGGAGCTGGAAAGTGAGTGGATGCCCATCAGTTGGGGAATGCCTGAATAAGTTATGGTATATGAGTGTTATGGATTGTAATTGGAATGTAATTATTGTGGTATAAGAAATGATGAGCAGGCTAATTTTAGAAAAGCCTGCAAAGATTTACATGAACTGATGCTGAATAAAATGAGCAGGACCACTAGAACATTGTGCACAGTAACAACAGTATATAATGATCAACTGTAATGGACTTGACTCTTCAACAATAAGGGAATTCATGTAGACCAAGAATTTTTAAACTTTTTCCACTCATGACCCCTTTTCACCTGAGAAATTTTTATGCAAATCTGGGCATATAGATATATAAATAGGTACACAAGTCAAATATTTACTGATAAATCATAAAAAATCATTTTAAAACAATTCTTTCACATATGCATTATATATATAATTTTTACCATTTATTAAAGATGAAAGCAAATTTTCATGCTAATGAGATAGATGTGCTTGTTTATTTTTAAGTAAAGTATGAAATCTTGGTAGAATATTTTATACCTTTTACTATTGCCAATTTTTTCCAATCCCACATTTTTAGTTACATGACCATATAGGGGATCACAACCCACCATTTAAGAAATTTTTATATTATTATCATTCACTTTGCTTCTTTGATACCACAAAAAGTGTTGTCATGAATATTATTATAGAAAGGGCCTATTCTCCTTGGTATTTGATTTGCTTAAGATATATGCCTGTTACTGCTATCTTTAGATCACTGGATACATAGTTAAGTGACTTTTCTAATATACTTATATTTTCCAGAATAATTACCCTAATTAACAATTCCACTGGTTTCCCATCACCACTATAACATTTAAAAATCTCATTTTTTATTATCCTTGACATTCTGATTGCTATAAGGTAAAGCCTCAGTTATTATAATTTGCATTTCTTATTTTATTAGTGCTTTTGAATATTCTTTCAAAGTACCAATACTTTTTCATTTTAAAACATTGGCTGTTTGTATCTTTTGTTTATTTACCTATTAGGGAATTTGTCTTTGTATATATTAGTATTTTATGTGGATCTCTAAACATATGAAGATATGTATTATATATTTGCATGTATCATACCTCTGTAAAGAATGAGTTTAATATTTCTGGTTTTTTTTACATTTTTTATGAATTTTTCTCTGTGCATTTGCATATGATGAATTTTGAGAAGTAAAAATACACATATACTTTACATTTGACATTTAGTAATCACCAAAGATTTATCATATCTAATTTTCTAATATTCTTTCAAATTTTTAATTTATTTATTTTTCTGCTATTATTTGAGTAGATCTGAAAGAGGTACACCAAAGTTCTCAATGAGTATTATTTTTCTTTGTTGTTTTCCCTTGTAGTTCCTTCATATATTTAGATAGTATAGCATCAAGTAATATTTATCTATAATTAACATTACTTCATTGTTTATTGCACTTCATAGCATGATCTAATTTCCCTAATCATTAAGCATATATTTTTATTGCTATCTTGCTCAAGGTCATGAATGCTACCCCAGTTTCTTTGGAATTGAGCTGTGCAAAAGATAGGTTTGGCATCAGGAAGGGCTGGGCTCAAATTCGGTCTCAGATACTAGCTATGTGGTCCTAAGCCACTTAAACTCTGTTTGCCTCAGTTTCCTCAACTGTAAAATGTAGATAATAATAGCTTCTTCCTCCCAAAGTTGTTGGGTTGTTTAGCACAGTGCTTGTTATATAGTACTATGTAAATGTTAACTATAGGTATTTTTGTAGTGGCAAGGAACTGGAAATTGAGTGGACATCTATCAGGGAACTGCTGACTAAGTGTATGAATGCAATGGAATATTATTGCTCTATATGAAATGATGAGCAGGCTGATTTCAGAAAAGCCTGGAAAGACTTGAATGAAGTGATGCTGAGTGAAGTGAGCAGAACCAAAATAACATTGTACACAGTAACAAGATTATGTGATGATCAACTGTGATGGATTCGGGTCTTTTCAACAATGTGGTGATTCAAAGTAATTCCAATGGACTTGGAATGGAAAATCTTCTGTATCCAGAGAGAGAACTATGGAGACTGAATATGGATTGAATACATTTTTGTTGCTGTTTGCTTGTTTTTTTCTTCCTTTCTCATTATTTTCCCCTTTTGATTTGGTTTTCTTGCAAATGTTTAACCTATATCAGATTGCTTATTGTCTTGGGGTGGGGAAAAGTGGGAGAGGGAGGGAGAAAAATTTGGAACATAAGGTTTTGCAAAGGTGAATGTTGAAAACTATCTTTGCATGTATTTGGAAAAATAAAATACTATTGAAAAAATTCTTAACAAAATATTATTATTATTATTAGATTCTATTTAAACTTTTCATTTAACTGGTATGACCTTTAGAGTTTAAGATTTTTAGTTGTCAACAACAAATTATTTGCTTCTTTATTTTTATGAGAGGAGCCACCCAATTCCCATTTCCATTTTGTTAGGTTTATTTTTCCTCTATTGTATCTTATTATAACGTTTATTCTTCATGTTTCCTCCCTCAAAAGAAGAAAAATCTAAGGTAAAAGAGGTAAGGGAATTTACTACATTATAATTATTGATAGTTTGAACTATCAATAATGGACTGAATCCATTCTTGTAACCCTCTCCTCTCAACTCACATCCAACTCACTATCTCTTCTGTTTCCCCTTTTGAGCACACTTTGCTTGTAGCTTTCTTCTCCCTAACTCTGCTTCAGCTCTTAAATATTCCAACTCCAACACTACCTCCATTGATGTATTTCTTCCTCATATAATACCAGAATTATTTAAAATAATATTTTGCTCTCTATTTGTTGTATTCTTTTTTCTGTCTCTCTCTTTTTTTTCTCTCCTCTCTAACCCTTCTTTCTTGCCTCTCTTACCACTAAACTCTCTCTCTGAATTTGTTATTCTTTATTCCCTTAGTGACAGAAGTGGTGAGCTTTTAAAGAGATTTTTTAAAGAATCTAAACCTATGCATCCTGAAACTTAACTTTTAGTTTTCTTTTGTCTTTTACATGGGTTTTTCAATAATTTTACTCAGCCCTAATCCTCACAACAAGAATTCTTGGAAAATTTTGATTCTATGAAAGAATATCTTTGTTTTTTCCTTGTAGGGTAATTTGTCTTTTGTACATTTTCTTTTTATTATATTATTTCTATTCTTTTCTTTCATTTCTTGTGTTTGCTATATAATCCTTTCTCTGATTCTATCTGAGATTTCATTGTTGTGATATTTCTCTTGGAAATATGGAAGTTTTCCAGATAGGTAGTTTTATTTTTTAATTTGCTACGTTTGGGATTTCTTTCAAATGTTAACCTTTGAATCTTATCTATTTTTAGTTTTTTCTCATTCCAATTGTTCTGAACTGGTTTTTCCCACTATGAAGTCTTAGAATGATCTGTACAGATCTTTTGTTTTATTTTGTTTTTCAGAGTACACAGTGATTCATAAATTATCTCAACTTCCTGTTTTACAAGTTGTTTTTGTTAGTTAACATTTTACATATTTCAATTTTTTTTTACTCTTTTAACTTTATTGTAATATTTCTTCGTATGCCAGAGAAGTTTTGACCTTTATTTTGTTAATTTTATGTTTCAGGATTTTAAAGCTTCTGCTCTGTTTATTTTTCTACCAAGTTTTTCTTCAATGACTCTCCTCTGACTCATAAATATTTATCAGTTGCTTATTATATGCTAACTATACTTCCTTGAAGATATAAGAATTAAAAACCAAACAAACATCAAACTGTCCACTTAAGAAGCTTATATACTTATGGGAGAAACAACACATGGGAAAGTGGGGGCCTTAAAGCTGCACTTTGGTCTGAAAAGTTACAAAAATTGTGAGTGGCACCTTAGGGGAATAGACTAACATAACATCCTCCTCTTAAAAATCCCTATTTTCCTTCAAATTTCAGCTTTTCATACCTCCTTCAGGAGTTATTTTCTGATTTCCCTCGATGTTAGTGAATTTTGCTATTTTTATTTTGTATTTTTATTTCATGTATATTGCATATTAACTTATTTACATTTTTCACCCTTTCTCTTAACAAACTTCAGTACCATGTGCAGTTGTAGAGAACAGCATAGCAGCTAGTAAATTCGAATTCCTTAATAAGTTCTTATTGAATGAATGAATGAATGGAGAAAAACAATTGTTTAATCTCAAATGTCTTCTTTTTTTAAAGGTAATAATACTTATTCAAAATGTTATTTTTTTGTGAGGAAGTAAAACAATGAAAAACAGTCATTTATTTTCTAAAAAAATTCTTTTTATTTCATCAAGTATCTTAACAATACAATAATTTAAAAATACAAATGATGTCTATGTTAAATTCTGTACCATTGACACATTATTTATTTTTCACTAAATATTCCTCATTTTTATTCTCAGCAATAATAGAATCTCAGTAATTAATTAAGTCAGTAATTAATTAAGTAATAATTAAGTCAGGGCATTGAAATATTATTTAGTGCATTATCACCATTTCTTTTTGGTAGTTTGGTTCCATGCATGAGTTTTAATTAAGATCACCATCACCGCATAGAAATAAATTTTATTGAAATAAATGGGATGTATAATGGTATTAAGAATATTTTTTTTCTCTTATTGAACTATTCTTCCCACTGTGTCCCTTTTTACCCTAAGTCAAGGAAATAAAAAAATAGACCTGAATAATAAAACCCTCTATATATGGCTGTGTGTTCAAAGTCTTTCCAGTATCTAGTGATATAACCATATTTTTAAAAAAATATTTATGTTAACTTATTTTATTATCTTTATTGGTTTTCTTATATTGCTCCAAGTCTGTATTTCTAGTATAGTGTCATCCTGGTCATATTCTTTCTACTTTGCTATTGTATTCTACATATTGATATTTTATTTTAAAAAGATGCATTTACTATTTCTGCCTTTCTGCATTTGATTTGGAGGTTTTTATGCCCTAACACATGGTCAATTTTTGTATAAGTTCCATGAACCACAGAGAAAAAAGTAAACTCCCTACTGTCTCCATTCAATTTTCTCCAAAGATCTATCATACCTAACTTTTCTTTTTTTTTCTTTTTTGTCTATAAAGTTCAATTTTCTTTCTTTCTCCTTTAAAAAAATACAATTAAATTAAATCAATTCTATTAACTCCCACTGCTTAAGAATTTATCTTTGCGTAAATAGTTCAAGGATCAGTAATCCCTCTCCTCCTGCAACACTGGACAATCCTTTTACCAATGTATATCTTCTCTTTGATTAAGTAGAGGTTCTTAAAAGTGTTTCTGTGGCTTCTACATTTAGTACTCCATGGGCATACAGTTAATGAACCTTTCTTAATTTAGCTAAGTAGTTCTTCAAACATGTATCACTGGGTCTATAGTTAAATAATTTCTAGATGTCTTTTTTTAAAATTATTTATTTTTTAAAAAAATTTTTATTTGCATAACATATGTATGGCATACCTAACTTTTCTAATAATTTGTTTACCTCCCTAATTTCTTTCTTATTTATTTTGTGGTTTGATTTATCTAATTCTGAGAGCACAAGGTTGAGATCCCCCACTAATATAGTTTTGCTGTCTATTTCTTCTTGCATCTCTGTTAGTTTCTTCTCTATGAATTTGGCTGCTATACCACTTGGTACATATATATTTAGTACTGATAATTGCTACATTATCTATGGTACCCTTTAGTAAAATATAGTTTCCTTCCTTATCTCTTTTAATTAGATCTACCTTTGCTTTTACTTGATCTGAGATCAGGATTGCTACCCCTGCTTTTTTTTGTTCATCTGAAGCATAATAGATTCTGCTCCAGCCTTTTTACCTTCACCCTGTATGTGTCTCTATGTTTTAGCTGTGTTTCTTTTTTTTTTTTCAGTAATTTTTTTTCAGTAATTTTTTTTAAATTTTTATTTTATTTGCATAACATATGTGTGGGTAATTCTTCAACAATAACCCTTACATAGCTTTCCGTTACAAATTTTTCCCCCAACTCCCCACCCCTCCCCTAGATGGCAGGATATCCACTACATGTTAATTATGTTAAAATATTGGCAAATCGAATATATGTATACATATTTCCAAACTTATCATTGGTGTGCAAGAAAAATCTTATCTACACAAACGATATATCAGATAAAGGAAACACAATGTAAGCAAACATCAATCAAGGAGTATGAGAATGTTATGTTGTGGTCCACATTTCGCATCCCTCTCTCTGGGTGTATATGGCTTTCTTCAGTGAACAATTGGAGGTGGTTTGAAACATTTCATTGTTGAAGAGAGCCATGTCCATCAGAATTGATCGTCATATAGTACTGTTGTTGCCGTGTATAATGATCTCCTGGTTCTGCTCATTTCACTCAGCATCAGTTCATGTAAGTCTCTCCAGGCCTCTCTGAAATCATCTTGCTGGTCATTTCTTACAGAACAATAATATTCCATAGTATTCATATACCATAATTTATTCAGCCATTCTCCATTTGAAGGGCATCTATTCAATTTCCAGTTTCTAGCCACTACAAA
>JAJPUD010003105.1:195133-224278 GCA_023553655.1 Myrmecobius fasciatus | reverse complement strand
ATTCATATACCATAATTTATTCAGCCATTCTCCAATTGAAGGGCATCTATTCAATTTCCAGTTTCTAGCCACTACAAAAAGGGCTGCCACAAACATTCTTGCACATGTGGGGCCTTTTCCTTCCTTTATGATTTCTTTGGGATATAAGCCCAATAGAAATGCTGCTGGGTCAAAGGGTATGCACAGTTTGATAACTTTTTGAGCATAGCTCCAAATTGTTCTCCAGAATGGCTGTATCCGTTCACTAGCTGTGTTTCTTGTAAACAACATGTTGTTGGATTCTGGTTTTTAATCCAGTCTGCTATCCGCTCCACTTTATGGGACAGTTCATCCCATTCACATTCACAGTTAAAATAACTAATTCTGTATTTCCTGACATCTTATTTAGCCAAGTTATGTTTTTCTCTTTCCTTTCCCCTTTCTCCCTTCCCCCCTCCCCAGTATTTTGCTCCCCACCTCCCCCAAACAGTTCTCCCCCCTTTGGAGCCCCTCCCCCCCTTTTACTCCTTTCGCCTGATTCGTCTATTTTCCCTTCTATTAGTCTATCCCTTTTTTTCCCTCCTTCCCCTCCCACTTCCCTATAAGGAAGGACAAGTTTCTCTGTGAAACCAAATGTGTCTGATATACACTTTTAGAGCTCAATCTGATGAGAGTAAGATTTACACAATGCTCATCTCCCTCCTTTTTTCCCCACAATTATATTAGGTTTTCTTTGCCTCTTCATGAGATTTTTACCTTATTTTTACCCCCCTTTTTAAAAAATCTTATTTTACCACCTTTTCCCTCTTTTTCCCCGTATGACAGCCTTTCCACCTGTAGTTTCTTTTTCATATTATCAAAGTAAAATCAAATTATATTCCCATTCTTTAAATATACCCATAGTAGAAATATAGTTCTCAAGAGTTCTTTCCTTTTTACCTTTTTATGCTTCTCTTGAGTACTGTGTTTGGAGGTCAAATTTTTTGTTTAGCTCTGATCTTTTCATTAGAAATAGGTGAAATTCACTTATATCACTGAACATCCATCTTCTTCCCTGGAAGATAATGCTCATTCTAGCTGGATAGGTTATTCTTGGTTGTAATCCAAGTTCTTTTGTCTTTCGGAATATCTGGTTCCAGGCCATTTGATCCTTCAATATGGAGGCTGACAGATCTTGTGTGATTCTAATTACAGTTCCTTGGTATTTGAATTGTTTCTTTCTAGCTGCTAGCAATATCTTTTCCTTGGTTTGATAGTCCTGAAATTTAGCCACGATATTCCTTGGGTATTTAATTTTGGGGTCTGTTTCAGGAGGTGATTGGTGAATTCTTTCGATTGTGATTTTGCCTTCTGATTCTAAAACATCAGGGCAGTTTTCTTTCAAGATTACCTGGAAGATAGTGTTTACATTCTTTTTTTCATCATGGCTTTCAGGAAGTCAAATAATCCTTAGATTGTCTCTCCTAGATCTATTTTCTAAGTCTGTTGTTTTTCCTAGGAGATATTTCATATCTTCTATTTTTTCATTTTTTTTTTGTTTTTGTTAGACTGATTCTTGAAGTCTTATTGAGTCATTCCCTTGCATTTGTTCAATTCTAATTTTTAATGTATTGTTTTCTTCAGTTACCTTTTTTAGCTCCTTTTTAGCTCCTTTTGTAACTGGTCAATTTGTTCATTGCTTACTTTTTCCATTTCACCAATTTTGTTTTTCAGTAAATTGGTATCTTTATCATATCTCTTTTGGAAGGCTTCTTGAACTAATCTCAATTCATTTCCCCATTTTTCATCTCTCTTTTGAGATTCTTTATGCAGTCTTCCAGGAAAGCCTTGTGAAAGGGGGACCAGGTTGGGTCTCCCTTGGTGGCTTCCTCTGGAATTGTTATACTTTTATGAATCTCAAGATCTGAGATCTGCCCTTCTTTCTCTCCATAAAAGCTTTCTCTCCATAAAAGTGAGAGCTCTCTTCTGTTTCTTACTCATTTTAAAAAAAGATTGGGGTCTGTTTAAAGCCGAGAAGCTGTAGCTGTGGTAGTTTGCCCTGGGGCAATTCCCATAATTAACTTCCTATGCTGGGCTGTCAGGCTAGGACCTTGTGTTTGCAGAGGGTTACAATCTGTCTTTTATAAAAGACAGATCTGCCAAATCACCTGCCCAAAATCAGGGCAGAGTGTCCTCAGATAGACTCCCCAGGTGTTTAGAATCTGCCACATTGATGCCTGCCCAGCTTCCTGCCCTGTGTCTCTAGGAACTGCACCTTGCAAATTGCTAACTTGGCAAACTGCCTGAGCGCCTGCCCAACTGAAACAGGCCTGCTCTGGAACTCTTCAAAGGTACCTTCTGCAAGGAATGTTTTGTAATCCAAATATTTGTGTTAAAAATCAGTTCAGAGGCTTAATCTTCTGTTCATTTGAGAGAATGTCAGAGGAGGACACAGAGTCGTGTCTTCACTCTGCCATCTTGGCTCTGCCTTGGTCCTTCACTCTTGCTATTTTACTGTCACTACTGGCTTTAATGACTTCTTGGATGGAGCTTTTCCTAGATCATTTTTCCTGAATCTGAGCTTCTGGAGTTTTAAAAAGATCTAGCCAGAACATGGAAAGGATGTTCTCTCTGGCTGGAACTTCAGCATCCACATACTTTGTGCCTCTTTCTCTGACTGGGTTCAGGATGAAAACACTATGCTGGATTAATGGAAGCCTCCTAAGACTCCCTTTATTTTACCCATTTGTACTCCATCCCAAAGCTATCCAGCTTATCAATTTCATTTTCTGCACAAAACTCTGGGTGTTCTCTTTATTCATGGTTTAAATAGGGGAGTCTACAGGTGAATCTTTTTATTTATATCCAGAGTGATGAATTTCCAATCTCCACTGGAGTGTTTGGGGTTGGTGGGAGAAATTTAGGCTCCTCTGCAGCCTGTCATGGTTCTATCTTCCCTCAATCTTCCCTCACCTCCTATTTAATGGGTAGCCTGAAGGAGGTAGAGCAACAAAGTATCATGGAAGGTATCTGGTCTCCTGAGACTGGGATTGATACTAGAATGTATAATTATAATCTGAGCAAGTTCCTTTTTTTGCATGCTGTGCAGCAAAATCTGAGAACTTCATAATGATAATTAAATTGTGTCACTTTAATGTAAAAAGCAAATGGAGACAGCCAGTAAACAATATCATGGCAATGTAATTGGGAAGGCAAAACAACAGCTATCTTATATTCATCAGTGATTTTAAGAGCCTAGCTTAGTAGCAGGTGCTTAATTTGCTATTATGAAATTTTAGGTGAATTCTCTGGAAGTTCTAGCAGACTGCTAGGCATATTCTGTGCTTCCTTCTTAGTAGATTTATTCATTTAAGCTAATACATTGACTGTCTACTATGTGTTAAATGTTGTGCAGTGGCTGGAATACTAACATGAATAAGTCAAGGTCCCTGGCACCAATTATATTCCATTTAGCTTTCCCCAAATATTTTGTTGGCAACTTGAGGATATTTTGAGTCATGAAAGAGCTATAGTTTTAGAAGAAATAGAAGGAAGTAATCATGCCTCTAAAGTCATCATGAATTTTTTTTGTGCTTTAATCCTCCTTTTAAAAATGCATTCTAATCTGATTTAATAATATCTTTTATAACCAATCTAATAATATTTTTTGACCATAACTCATTTGGTATTGATCAAAAGTTCTTACAGATCTAATCAACAAAGGACCTTATGGCAAAGGAGAAATAAGAGAATGTTATTTTGCAAGTTTTAAGTAAGCAGTAACCACGAAGGGTAATACTAGATATCTCTATTGGAGAATCAGAAGATTTCAGATATGTAAGGAGCTAAAAAGTCAAATAGTTCAACTCATAATTGAAAAAACTTCATTTCAGCATGTCAGAGTAGCCATCTACTTTTTGCTTGTTGACCTCTGTTGAAAAGTAACGTACAATGTCTCCAGGTCATTCACTATATTTTTGAATGCTTCTAATTGTTAGGAAGTTTTCCTTAAATCAAACCAAATTTTTTCTTTTTTGTATATTTTACCTTTTGCTCTTGATTCTACATACTACGACTGAGTGTAACATTTAATCACTTTTCAATATAATACTCTGTTAGTTAAGGGACACTAACTATAATGATCCTTCCTTCTAAGTCTTTCACTTTCTAAATATTTCTAGTTTCTGAGCAGAACCAGGAGATCAATATACACAGCAACAACAATATTATATGATGATCAATTCTGATGGACATGGCTCTCTTCAACAATGAAATGTTTCAAAACAGTTCCAATTGTTCAGTGAAGAAATCCACATACACCCAGAGAGAGGGATATGAAAGGTGGACCACAACATTAACATTTTCATGGCCTCTATCGATGTTTGCTTGCATTGGGTTTCCTTTCTCAGATATTTTTTGTTCTTGTAGATACGACTTGTCTTGCACAGCAAGATAAGTATGGCAATATGTATACATATATTCGACTTGTCAAGTATTTTAATATAATTAACATGTAGTGGACTTCCTGCCGTCTAGGGGAGGGGAGGGGACTAGGGGGAAAATTTGTAACGGAAAGCTTTGTAAGGATCAATGTTGAGGAACTACCCATACATATGTTATGCAAATAAAAAGCTTTAATAAAAAAAATTTCTAGTTTCTTCAGTTGAAACTCACATGTCATTTACTTAACTTCCTTTACCATCTGATTGCCTGGAGTTCTTTATCAGACAAGATTCTCTCAATCTCCCCAGACTCAGATCTCCTATTCCCTGTGTTCCCTGGGAGGTGACAGTTACTGTGATGCAGGTTGAGGCTATCTTTGAACTCAGCCAGTCCCAAGGTTCCTGGCTTGATTTTTCTGTGGAGCTATTTTAGAGGTGTTTACTCTTCCTACCATTAATCCCTGAGCCTGAAGTCTTTTCTTCTTTCTTCAGGTCTTTTTGTGTTATCCCAGGAGGACTATTGTGCTGCCTGGAGTCTTATTTATTTTTCACCAGTTTATGTTCACCCTATGGCACATTTTTGTTTTGTTTGGGGGACAATCTGGAGAGCTTGGGATTTTCTTACCTACTCTTTTCATCTTCCCAGAATTCTCCCCTACAAATTTTCTACAAGAATAGCATGAAATATTTTCTCTGACATTTTGCTAAGTTCTATATAAAATTTTACCAAGATGGGTCCTGTGTATGATAACAGGCGTCAAAAAGTCCTGAGAAAATATAGATCTGATTTTATAGCCCAATTCTTTTAAAATGAAATTTATGGAAAACAAAAGTGGAAAAAGGTGGTGGTTGATTACAAGATATACATGAATCAGCAATGTTGCATGGATATCAAAAAATCTGTTCATCTTTATGGTCCTGAGACTATAATGGAGACCTAAGGAAATGAAAGAAAGACTTGAGAAGATGAGGATTGCAAAACATAAGTCTTGTCTTCCAAGTCAGTGATACAAGAGTATTATCAGATAATGGAAGTTATAATGAGGGCTAGGTGCCCTGTTACTAAATGAATATTTAAATAAATGGCATAGCATATGGAAAGGGCAAAAGAGATTCTTGGAAGGACAAAGAAGAATTGCTTTTAAAATCAGAATTCTTTTTATATCTATGTCTGGCATATTTAGTATCCCTCCTTCCATGCTCCTTCTCACACATGGGAATACAGGATAATTGCATAAAAGAGGGTAGGATTGATTTTCTTCCCTGTTCCAAGCTTAGTATATACTACAGAATGTAATAATAGAAAATGAAGTGTTAATGTTTAAACAAGGTATTGACATGGTGTTATCCCTTTAGGAAATATGAACAACAATTTTCTCCAAATCAGAGGATGCAAACCAATAGCCAGGTTAAAATATAGGTCATGCTGAAAAGTATTTTAAATATTCAAGTCCTAGAAACAGCTAACAATTTGGCAGTTTGAGAGAAGAGGTGAAAAGAAAACCAGCTGTTGGGGAAGAATCCAGATTTTTACTCCTTGGTGGGAAAAGGGAATTTTACCTCTTTCCTACATCATTAACCATGCAGTCACCAGTTCATTAATTTAGGCAGACTCCATAGGAGACAAGGAAATTTGAAGCCCTGTAACAATTAGGAGTGAATAGCTTTAGTCACATGTGTACTCTTCATGGGTTTTCTTAATACCATTGTAATCTAACTTGTACATATTCTTCCCATGGATGCTGTGTGTATTTCAGGAAGAGTGGGCTCTAGGTTCATGGAGGGAGTATTTCATAACTCCTGTTCTTACAACGTTATTTTAATAAATGTCTTGATTGTGTCTATTGGCTTATGATTAAAAAAAGACACTATTGTGGGCTGGTTAGTGATAGTAACAAGAATAGTTGTATATAGAGTACCCTGTAAACTGAGGTAGCATTTCAACTAAATAGCAAAAGTGAGAACAATTTTAGGGAGTTTCTGAGGGAATCCTGAAATAAAATGATGAATATAAACTTAAAAAAAGGAGTAAAGAAAGCATCCACACTAAACTATATTATTTTTCTGTGCTGTGTCCTAGGAGTTCTCTACATGATTTTGATCAGTATTATTTATTCAAGCAGATTAAGTTTTCATTACTTAACCTAGCAGTCATAGAGTGAGGTAATAGCCATTATGACCAAAGCTATGGCTTGTGGAAGAGCCAGGTATTCCCTGCTTGTGTATTCCTTGAGAAGTTAACTGCTAATTCCCATACTATAAGTAAACAAAATGATAAATTTGTTCCTTGTCCTTGTGGGGAATACATGCAAATTAGTAGACAGGGACTCCTAGGACACATCTCTCTAGATTCTAGAGTTAAAAATCTTAGAGCTAAAATAGATTTTAAAAATCACTTTTTCTAATCCCATCATTTTTATGGATGAGTAAACTGAGATCCAAAGAGGATAAATAATTTGATCAAAGTCACATAGAGAGTAAGTAGAAAGATTTGGGATTCAAATTAGGTCCTCTACCCTTGGTGCCTCTGTTTTCCTTGATGCTTATCCTCCAAATGGCTTTGAATAAGTTATAGGTATTAATGACTACTCTCTTAACATTACAGTGTTTTCTGCATCCCTCTTCTTTCTAGGGAATTTGCTTTCCATTAGAGGAATTTCTAAAGTGCTCCCCCATTCCCACAGATTTAGATCAAAGGTGATAGAGAAAAAAATTTGGGGTAAGAAATTCTGCCCTGGATCCTCATAAGAACATTTAGGTATCCTCCTATTGGACTTGCTTAGAATTCAGTCTTTGCTATAACTCTCTAATCCTTAGAGCTCACCTTATTGGTAACTTCCATACCCCCCCCCCCGAAAGATTTAAGGAAGCATTTTATTGCAAATTCTTTCCCCAAGTACATGACAGGGATGGCCTCTCTCACAAAATCGTGATTCATGAGGAAACAGAGCAAGGAAAAATTTGAATTAATAAATCTTCTAAGATTTGGTTCGAAGAAGTTTCAAGGGGTTCCTGGTGTTGATGGGACATGTCTTTTCTAATATCATTATGTAACCTGTCAGAAATGAAATTGCATGTCAGGAGAAGGTGCATAATCCTATAAATAATTAGTATTTCCATTTTCTAAAGCAAATTGATAAATCTTAGGTCTTGCTTGGTCCTTGCAGTCTAAGGCGTTTCATCAGACTTGATGGTTTAATTCAATTTATTAATTTGTCTCATTGAATAATGTCCCCCTCCCCACACCATTGAACTGAATCTTACACACTGCCAGTAAAAGACTGACATTCCTTTATGACAATTAGAGTTTCTTATTATAGAAAGGTTGAAATTGTCTTGTCCTTCATATTTCTTTCTTTCTCCTTCAACTCCTCCTCAAAATGTGCTAATTATATGTTGGCTCCCTTTCATAGAAATTACAGTGCTTAAAAACCCTAAGCTTAAGGCTTTCTTTAAAATAAAAATTGATTCCTTATATCAAAGATGCTGGCATGACCTTGACTACAGCTAGCAATAGATGATACTTTGATCTCTTATCACCTCATAGATTACATTTTAAAGAATAATCTTCATAACCCTTCATATTTCAGGATAGTCAAATTGAAAAACATTTCTTGACTTTACTTCTCACACTCTCTATGCTAGGAATTCCAATATATAAGCTGCAATGTAATTTGAAGATTATATTGGAAATTTCTTATCTGACACTTCCACATTCTACCCTACATTTTAGTACTTTATGCCATTACTAGACAGTGTTTTATTTATTTTGGAATCCTGCATAGTGCATGCAATTAATAGATGTTCCATAAATGTATTAAATGGAGGTCATGATTTCTGGTCATAATCCATCTTCAGTGGGTGTAAAGACAAGTCATGTATCCTTTCTGTATCCCAGATTATTTTTTTCCTAAAATGAACATACTAATATTTGCCCTAACTACTCCAGAGTTAGAGCAAATTTGTTCATTTATGCCATAGCTGTAAAAGTGTTTTGAATATTAAAAGCTACTTCTTAAATATAATCGATTACCTACTACTGTATTTAATTAATCAAAAATTTATTAAGTAACTATTAAGTGCAAAACCCCTTTCAAAACTTTGCAATGAGATACAAAGAGAAAGACTGATCTTGGTACCTGCCTTAAGAAGATTACAATATGTGAAGATGACATAATAATGACAAAAATATTTCAGATATTATGAAAGGTAGTGAAGGAAACAATTTGGAATAAGAAACACTGACCCATACTCTTCAGAACAGAGTATTTAGGTATCCAGTCACTCTATCTATTAGTGGCCCTATTGGAGTGTTTGCTATGTCCCTTTGAAACAAAAAGTTATATGACAAATAAAATATAATAACTGCATAACGTGTGTACAAAGTCTTATGAGAACAGAACAGATTTTCTTAACTTTTTTTGGTATCATGAATCCATTTTGCATTGTCTGATGAAATCTATAAATCCCTTCTCAGAATAAAGTTTTAAAAATTAATAAAATAAAATACATAGGATTATAGAGAAAACCAATATATTGAAATAGTTATCAAAACATAAAAAATTTTCACAAACACCAGGTTAAGAGTCCATGTTTTAAAAGATAAAGAAATTATTTATATTTGGAAAGGATCATCAAAATTTAATGGAACTAATAGTTATGATAAAAATAAAAGAATAAGTATAATTTTAATAAGCAAACATGAATTTGATCAGGATCATGGAAATGGGAACAATATTTGGGAAACCGTGGATAAGGAAGTGTGATGGGAATATGTGAAGGAAAATGTTGTAAATTAAGAATAGAAAGGTAGCTTGCTGTAGAGATTTGGAGTATCTTGAGTACTAAATTACCAAATCTGAATAATATTTAGAAGGCAGTAGGGAATCTGCCTATTTTTCAGCATTTCTGTGATAAGATAAAAATCTATGAATAAAGAACATTAGCTTAACAGTAGTGAATAGTGTAGCTTAACAGTAGTGAATAGTGTAGCTTAAAAGGAAAAAGGAACAAATGTTTATTAAGAACCTACTAGGTGGCTTCTAGGTGCTATGTACTTTACAAATATTCTATTTGTTAAGAATTGAGGAAGGGGAAGCTGAAAAATGACCAGTTAGGAGACAATTATAAAAGTCAATGCAAGAAGCAATATAAGTGGTCAGACATGACTAAAATGACTGAAAATAACAACAAACAACAAGAAGTCATGAGGGTTTGGACTAGTGGGATGACAGTGGGGATAAAAATGTTGAAAAGTGTTGTGAAAATAGAATCAACAGGACTTAGCAAACTAATGGGGGCTGAAAGAGATGGAGTAATAAAAAATGACTTTGAGATTCTGACCCTGGTTGGTTTGGAGAATGGTGGTGACGCCTCTGATAAACACCAGGAAGCCAAAAGAAAAAATTGGATTTGGGGAGAAAAAATGATGAATTATATTTTTGGACATGTTGTTTTGGAGATGCCAAAGGGACATCTGTTTGAAAATGCCCAGTAGTGGACTTTCTGCCAAGATGGCTGCTGGAATGAAGGCAAGAAGCCCAGATCCCATACTTCTACTTCAGCAAAAATCTAAAAATGCCATGAGATTGAATAATGATCAGGAAACCAAACTGTCAGCTACAGGAAGTTATTTTTATGACAAAACTACATAAAATGGGCCAAAGGCCCACAGATAATAAGGAAAAGATGACCCTGGGAAAACAAGCTCAGTAAGAGGGTCCCAGGATGACTAGGAAGTCACAGCAGGAAACTTAGTATCATTGGCTTTTAATGGTGCTCAGATTGGGATACCCCATCTTTATTGAATCAGGTTCATAAGTCTCTGAAATAAGACACCAATAAAAGATCTTGAAGATCCAGTGTTTTGAACTTTAAAAATCCAAAGTGGCCTAGGCTTAGGAGGCGAAGGCTAGCCCAGCAACTTAGATTAAGTAGGTCCAGGCCAAGTAGGACCAACCATTGCATCTGAAAGAGCAGCAAGAGGCAAAATCTGGCCTTGACATAAAGCCCCAATTTAACAACTAATACTAAAGAGAAGAATAAACAAGAAGATATAGATCATCATAAAAATTATAAAAAATTCAAAAACACACTCAATTGTATCCATTAGAATAGAGTAATTTTATAACCATTATAAGCAAAGAGTCATAGGGAAAAGAAAAGAGAACCAAATGAATAAATAGAAGAAATAAAACAACAGGTAAAATATGACATAAAAACTCTGGAAGAAAAATTGAAAAGCAAGTAAGTAATTTAGAATAGAAAGTTATAAATCTTACTAAGGTGATACTCTCCCTGAAAATTTGAAAAGATCAAAAATAAATAAATGACTACATAGACACTAAGGAATATTGTAGCATAATCAAAAGATTGAAAAAAAAGAAAATATAATCAATTTACTATCAACCCCAACATAAAACAAAATCCAAAACCTGACCTGGAAAATAAATGGAGAGATAATTTAAGAATCATTAGGTTCCTTGAAATTCATGATTTCCCCACCCCAAAACATGGACACTATATTTCAATAAATCATAAATGAAAACTATCCAATACCATTAGAACCAGAGGGCAAACTAAAAATATTAAGAATACATTAACTTTTTAATTGAAAGGAATTCTAAAAGGCAAATCCTAGTGATGTCACAGTTAATAGGATTTTCATGCTAAAGGAAATAGGCTATGAACAATCAGAAAGAGTTAAAATACCAAGGAATTATAGTCAGAATTATTAAACAATTGACCACATATGCTATAAATGAGAGATTTGGGAATAAAAAATTCCAAAAGGCAAAAGAAAAGGGCTTATAAGGAAGAGTAACCTGGAAAGCTGAATATAATTCTACAAGAGAAAAAAAGCCATTTAATTAATAGAGAACTTGCAATAATTCTGGATGAAAATACTAGAAGAAAGATTAAATGAAAAAAAAGAAAAGGTCTGGAAACGAAGAGATTTCCTCTAAATTAGGAGATGGCTGAACATGTGCTAAATAAATGAAATGAAATATTATCTTATAAGAAATTATGAAAGATGATTTCAGAGAACTCTGGAAAGTATGAAGTGATAGAGTTAAGTGCTAAGGATCAGAATAATATATAAAATGACAAAAATGCTGTAAAAAGAAATGACTTTAAATGACTTAAGAAATCTGGTCAAAGCTACAACCAAGTCTCCAGAGGACACTTGAGGAACCATGCTAACAACCTTCTGAAAGAGGTGTTTGATTCATGATGTGGGAAAAAACATACATTTTTTGAAATGGACTTGGTATGGATTTGTTTTGATTAGTTAGTCATGTGCATTTTTATAGGAGTTTTTTCTTCTGTTTTTAAAATTGTGCAGGGTTAACAGTGGTGATGATGCCTTCCAAAAATAGTAAGGAAAGAGAAAAAAAGGAGGGCTACTGAAATTATTAAAAGTTCACAGAGGAGAATAGAAGGTAGTTCTGAAAGAAGCCCAGACAAATAAGACAATTTTGACAGCAATATGTTGAATTTATTATATACATTTAAAAATGCAATGGCAAAGACACCAAAATTTTATATTCAATCTTCTTTTCATATTTTATATATGAGAAATATTTGTCATTTTTGTTGTTTATTAAGATTTTGCCACTAGTTAACTGTGTGAGCTTTTTGATCCTCATTGTTCCCCATATTTGTTTTGACTAAATTGAATATCTATAGGAAGATCCAACTTGATAATATTTTGAGTTGATATAAGTTTGGACCAATGTGACTGAGGCTCATATAAGAGCCTTTTGACACTTTATTTTAACAAATATTTATTAAGTACCTATTATGTGGAGGCTCTGTGCTAAGGTTTTGGGAGAACAATGATAAAAAATGTCATAGTTGTTTTGTTGAATATTTATTAACTAACTACTTCATATCCATCCCTATATTGCACTATGAAGAGGAGGGGTTCTGTGTAGTATAAACCACTCTCCTTATATTCAAGAAGTTTACACTACATTTACTACACAAAGAGAGATGAGGAGGAAGGAACTGAGTGGATTTTCTGGAGGTCAGTGGTTTGTGTTGAGACTGGAAGACTGGCTTCTCTCTATTCATTAACTGATAACCCACTTGAGAGCCCCAGATTAGCTGGAACTCTGTGAATACATTAAATAGGTAGTTTCCCTTTCCTCCTTCCCAATAAATCAAACTCCTTGTGTTCTGTTTTCATTCCTAGATTTCGTATTTAGAAAGGACTTTTATAGGTTGGAGAAAAGCAACCTATGACAAAAAATTTTCAAATAAAAAAAATAGGATTGGTCAGAGGACCTAGTGATATTTAATTTGAAAAAAAATAGATGGAGTGGTAGAACATGGAATATGTCATTAAGTATTTGAATGGTTGTTCTTTGGAAATGAGAAGAGATTTATTTTGCTTGAAAAGCTAGGATAATTAAGTAGAAGTTTCAAAAAGATCAATATTGGCTTGATGTAAGTAACAACTTCCCACCATTGATAGTTTGGAAAAGGATATGGGCTGCTTCATAAAGTGGTGTGTCTCTCCCCCCACAAAGTGGAGCTCTTTAATCAAAAGCTGAATGGACAATTATTTATTTATTTATATTTTAGCATTTTATTTGCAAAATATATGCATAGATAGTTTTCAACATTCATCCTTGCAAAACCTTTCTCTTTTTCTCCCCATGACCTCCCTTAAACAGGAATTAATCCAATATATGCTAAACATGTCAAATTCTTTATATATTTCCAGTTATCATGCTACACAAGAAAAATCAGATCAAAAAGGAAAAAAAAATGAGAAAGAAAACAAAAAGCAAACAAACAACAAAAAAGGTGAAAATACTATGTTGTGATCCACACTAGCTATAGTCCTCTCTCTGGATGCAGATGACTCTCTCCACCACAATTATTGTTATTTCTACTCAGACTGAGATTTGAAGAGATGTACCATCATCTGAGCTTTTTTGTTATTATTTTTCTCCAAAAGAGGCAAGTTCTTCTATATAGTTCACTGCAAATATAATAGTATTGTGGCCACCTTGAATTTCAACCTATATGGCAAATTGTTGGTCCATTTAATTCTCGACCCAATAAAAGTCCTTGTATGGATGAATGGAGGGAGGTTAAAAAAATGGCTCCCAACTTAAACTTTATTTTGTGTTTCATTTATGAGTGCACAGTGACTGACAGAGTAACTGTCTGGGTTATAAAAGCAGGTAACATTAGCAGTGAAGTTTGACAATGTTTAAAATTCCAATTTTAAAGGGAATAGAGGGGAAAAAACAAGACAATCCAAACATTTCTCCTCTCATAGTTACAGGAAGAAAATTGCTTTTCCTCCCTCTCTATTTAAACACATTTGCTAGTGTTGAAAAACTTGACCTTTTCGAAGTGACTTATGTACTGGAAGGAGAACTTGTGAGCAGGGGGAAAATTAATATAGTTACTTCCAAAGTAGGCACCCAAGGTGGTCCTTAGGTTATATGATGTGATGGTGCAGTGATTTGAGTCTCCACAAATCTATAAGGGGATGGAAGAGTGGTTAGCTCTTTCATTGTATTCATTCATTGAATTCATTTCATAGTATTCATTCACTGAAAACTATTTGCTTATTATTATCGAATATCTCCAGGATTAGGGAAGGCAAATGCCAGATTAGTTAAAATCCTATTGGTAAGAGAAAAGGTCCTTTTAAAAAGTGATGATTCCACAAGTTGACAGAACATTGTTGTTTCTGGGTCTCTCTGACAGTTCTCTTCCCAGAATATTTACCCTATTTCACTAATGTATTGTTAAGCTACATTAATATGAAAGAATAGTGTCCATTAAGGCAGGTCAGAGTTCCATTGCACTGGCCAGAGCACATCTTGAATATTATGTTCATTTGTAGGTAATGACATTCAAGATACATATTGCCACACAATTTATGTATCCACAGAAAAGCAGCCAGATTGGTAAATAATCTGGAAATTGTGCTCTACTCAGAATGATGGAACAAAATGGGAATGTTTAGCCTTGAGGAATTGTAAGCATGATTGTTGTCTAGAATTTTTTCAGAACTGTCAAGAAGAAAAGGGATTGCTCTTATTCTTTGGTGCTTTAGAAGGTAAAACTTGTAAAAGAGATAATAGATTTTAGATAACCATATGAAAGATTATATTAAGAATGAAAACTTTCCTAAAATGAAATGGTCTGACTCAGAACATTCTAACTTCTTGTCACTAGAAATTTTTAAACAGAGACTGCATAATCATCAGGGAGTACTATGGACAAGATTTTTAGAATGAGAGGAATTGGGATAATTGACCTCAAACTTCATTTCCACCTCTCACATATTATTATGTGGAGAATGGAGGAATCATTGACCTAAATAATGTTTGATGAATTCCTAAGGGATACTCTTCTCTGAATACAGGATGGAGAAAGAAGAGAAATAGGAAAGAGATCTTTGTTGATTCTCTGATGTGAAGAATTATTCCTCCACATTTCCACAACTACTGAATAATAAAAGGCAGAAAATACTGGGAAAGTTAACATAATGAGTCATCTGTCCTTTATCCCTTAATGTGAATGAACATGTTAAGTCTTATTCCAATGATTTTTTGGATTGTGGAGATGACCAGACATTCCTGAAGGAAATTACATTTGCACATTAACTCTGATATCACCAAATTAGCATGGTTTATTTCTTGAGTAATTGATTGACTGATAAATTTAATTATGGGTTCAGTAATGCATGTCCAAAAATAACCTTAAATTTGTCGAGTTTTCCCACAAAATTAATTGGATAGTGTTAAATCTTTTTGACCAGAGCAACACTCAAATGCCAAGCAAATTATATAGCAGTTGAAATCCACATTGGTTGAGAGAGTACCTTAAAAAAGAGGAGAATTTATAGATTTTTAAATAATTCAGATGTTATTTGAATTTATGCCCTTCTTTCCTAAGAAAAATATTTTATTAGATTTGAGAGAAGTAAAAAACAAAACAAAACAAAACAAAAGATTTGAGAAAAGTAATGAATATAATTAAGGTCAGAGGTGGCCTGGGAAAAGAATAGCACAGTGCAGGACATGGATCCAGAAAGGATAGTTGGGAGGGTAACAAAGTCAAACATTTTTGAGTTTATAATATGTCTTTACATATTTAAAGGATAGAATTATTTGGTAGTTATGGTATTCCCCTTAAATGTGTAATAAATAGTAATATAATGAAAGGAAGTATTGTCATCATTTAAAAATTTCTATTGCATGAATATAGCCATAATTTTTTTTACTTCACATGGGAGATTCACAAAGAAATCCTTTTTATTCCTCCCCCCATCTTAAATTACCTTTGAACCCTATATTCAGTGAAAATTCTAATTTAGGAATTCATCTAGCTTATTACTTAGGTCAATTGGTCCTCCATTTTCTTTTGTGTACAATTTCATAAAAGATTCATTGGTGTGTTCTTTCATATGTGTCTTTTTATGACATAATTTATGATCTTTGTAGATAACATATGGTAATTCAAGTTTCATAAAACACATGTGTTCATATACATATCTTATAGGCATCTATCATTTATCTATTTATCTAGCTAGCTAGCTATCATTATCATCTATCTATCTTAATTAGATCTTCACAACAACTCTGGGATGTAAGTGCTTTTATTATTTGCATTTTCTAGGAAAGGAAATAGTTTGGGAACAGTTGGATAACTTGCCCAGGATCACACAGATAGTAAATGTCTGCAACAGGATTCAAACTTGGCATTTCCTGGCTCTAGGTCCAGATCTAAGTTTATCTGCTATACCATCTATAATGCCTTTATTATTTCAGAGAATCCCATAATCCCAGAATTAGAAGGAAGCCCAGAGTTCTTCTGATGTAATCCATAAATGAAAGATATTTTCCTTTAAAAATAAATCTACAAATGATAATCTAGTCTTTATTTGAAGATCTCTAGTAATAGAAAACTCATTACCTGCTGAAACCATTCATAACATTTTAAGATAATTATCACCTTTTGGGTTTTTTTCTTTTATAATGAACCTTAGTCCATTTATCTCTCCAATGTCTGCCTATTCCTCCTAGTTCTCACTTCTGGGAACAAACAATATATTTTCTTTATCTCATCTACATAATTGTTCTTCAAATCATCTGCTGCTGTAGGTCTTGATGAGAATTCATTACAAGAAAACGTTGAATTCAATTAACCCTTACAGTAGACTTTTCATTCACAGATTCATTAATTCAGATCAGATTTTTGGGGAAATTTTATCATAGATGGATAATAAAATCAGGAATATTTTAAAGTACTAAGATGCCATAATGTGACAAAATATCCATCTTCTGATTAATCATTGCTGATATTATTTTGACACATTATTGAAAATGTTGATTAAAGAAAAAAAGAATCCTGAATATCAGAATTGGAAGAGACACTAGAGGGCCCACCCAAGCCCATGGACATAAGCTCATATAGGCTTTACATCTGGTGAGAGGAAATCCACTATTTTATTAAAGTCAATTCTAATTTTGGAGAACTATAATTTTCATGAAGTTTCTCACCCTCAATATGTAATATATATATGTATATATATATATATGTGAATAAATATGGTTCTCTTCTACAGGATCATACAGAAATGTGACCCTCTTCAAACATGACAATGTTTAGAATTCTTGAAGAGTTATCTACCATTGCCACTCCCAAATTAGGTCTTCTTTATTCCAAGCTAAATACTCCCCATTTTCTTTAAAATTTTTAAAAATAAATTTTTATTAATATATTTTGCTTTTACATCACCAAAATTTCTCTCAGTATGTATTCCTCCCTCTCCCAGGACCCAGAATTTCATTCCATAAAAAAATAATATTTTTAAACAGGAACAAAAGAAAATCAGCAAACTCGATCTATTTATCAAAAAAGTCAGAAAAAAGCAATGTTCCATTATCATGTACTTCCTACCTAGGAAAAGAATTAGAGTAGGTATGTCTTTTCATATATCTTCATCAGTGTCATACTTGTTTTTTGTAATTTTGCAACATTCACTTTTAATTATTTTGTATTTGTTATTCTTTTCATTTATATTGTAATTATTGTGAATATTGCTTTCTTGGTTCTACTAATTGACTTGTCATTCATTCATGTAAATCTTTCTATATTTCTTTAAAATCACATATTTGTCATTTTTATGGCCCAGTAATATTCTATTAAATTCCTTTCATCACATTTTATTTAGCCATTTATCAGTAAGTGAATATCTATTTTGTTCCCAATTCTTTGCTATTACAAATAGTGTTTTCTAAATGTTTTGGTGTAGATAGTATCTAGCTTCTTAACAATGACCTCATTGTGGTATAAGTCCAGTTGTGCAATCTTTGGGTCAAAGGGTTTGGACATTTTAGTGGCTTCATTTGCAAAATTCCAAATTACTTTCCAAAATGTAATCAGAGCTCTGCTAACAATGCATGATGTAATCATCTTCTAACATCCCCTCCAATATTGACTATGCCATTCATAATTGTTTTGATTTTTCTCTTATTATTAGACATTTGCAACATACTTTCAAATAGTTTTTTATAGTTTGAAATTATTTTGAGAAATATCTGTTTATATCTTTTGACCACTTATCCACTGGGGAAGTATGTATATGTATGCATATAAACACAACAAACAAATGTGTATATACATATATAAATATATATTTACACATATAGAATACATAGTTATATATGTATCTATTAGCTGTTTGTACATATATCTTAATTAACTAACCCTTATTTGAGAGATCTGATGTACTGAATTTTTTCTATTTGCTTGCTTTAGTAATTTTGCAGCATTAATGTTTATGTAGAAGTTTTTCAATGTCATGTAATCAGTATTACCTTTTAACTTTCGTAATTAACTCTATATTTTTCTGGTTAGGAATATATCTCCTGCCTATATCTGTGAAATTTATATCATTTTTTCTCTTCTAATGGTATCTTTAATATTATGTATGATCATTAATATTAGGGTCACATATACGTTTTGAATTTTTATGCAATATAAATTGTTGGTCTAAGCCTAATTTCACAAGACTGCTTTCTAGTTTTCACAGTAGTTTGTTTTTAGTCAAATGGAGAGTTCTTGGGAGGAGCCATGATGGTGGAGAGTAAACAGGGTTCTATTGTACCTTTTCTCAAACCAATAGGAGATTAAACTTCTAAGATGGTTTTTAGAGTGACAGAACTCACAAATATTTGGAGTACAATACATTTCCAGAAGAAGATACTTTGGTAGAACTTCAGAAGAGGTCTGTTTCAATTGGGCAGGGGAACAGTCTGTGGAGCCCAGACTGCAGTGAAGGGAGCTGGGGCAGGGAGACAGAGCATTGTAGCATTGGTGCACCTGGGAATTTATTATGAGGTTCTTAGGCTACTCTATCCTGGTTGCAAGCATAGTTTAGCAGATTTGTAGTGAAACATCCAACAGCAAATACAAAAGGTAAATTGTAAACCTCTGAGCTCCAGAAGAATGCAGGACCTGGATGAAATTTCCCAGCACTGGAAATCAGTCAGCAGAACTGCCCCAGAGCAAATTAAAGCAGCTGTCACCTCTTTGCCTTAAGAGCAGACCAGAACCCTTAAAAATGAGTACAAAAGCAAAAAGAATTGTGACCATAGACAGCTTTTATGGAGAAAGAGAACAGACCTTAAACCCTGAGGTTCCTAAAGGCAAATAAAATCCAGATGAAGCCCCAAAGGATGATACAAGCTGGTTCCCATTTCACAAGTAATATTCTTGGAAGATTTCAAAAAAAGTTCTTAAAAGAGAGCTAGAAGAGAAATAGGGAAAGAAAATGAGATCTTTGCAAAGGGGTATGGAAAAGAAAAAAACAGAAATTATCTGAAGAAAGCTCCTTAAAAATAGACATAATGAAATGGGAAAAGCATATGATTCCTTACAAAATGGATTTGATGAAATAGAGAAAGCATATAACTGCTTACAAAATAGATATGAAAAAGAAACCAATTCATTGAAAATTCTTTCTTAATTTATGTTTTGAGAGTTTATTCAAAACTTGATCATTGAGATTTAATGTCTGCTTTTCTCTTCTAGCCAAAAAATGATTTTGATAACTATTATGTTATATAGAATATAATTAATATGGATAACTGTATAATATAATTTGAGGTCTGGAAATACAATTTATTTTTCATTCCTTCCTCTTTTTTCATCATTTACCTTGATTATCTAGATATTTTCTATTATTTTATTGATTCTATAAAATGTTCATTTATTAATTTTATTGGTATGGCATTAAGATTATAAAATAATTTTGGTAGAAAGGTCATTTTTATTATATAGCTATGACCCAGTCAAAGGCATTGAATATTCTTCCATTTTTAAAAATTCTTCCTACTATTTAATTTGTTTCGTTAAGCCTCAATTTATAATTTAATCTTTATAATGTTTTGGGTGCCTTGATTCATTAATTCCTCTATATTTTATGCATATTGTTATTTTAAATGGAATTTTTATTTCTGTTATTGCCTTTAAATTATTTTATTGTTATAGAGAAATGCTAGTGATTTTTGTGGTTTTATTTTGTAAGCTTCCATTTTGCTGATGTTATGAATTGCTTCAATTAGTATCTTTGTTGATTCCCTAGGATTTTTTAAGTAAATCATGTTGTAATTAGTACAGAGGGATAATTCTAACTCCTCTTTGCTCATCTGAATGGTTTAATTTTTTTTTTCTTCTCATTGCTACTGTTAACATTTCTAGAAATATGTCATCTAATAATGGGGAGAATGGACATTTTTTCATTGTTTTTGTAATTATTGGGGAAGCTTATAGTATATGCTTTTTGTACATATTGATTGGTTTTTAAGCTAGATTTTAGATAGATACTTTTAGTGAAACTTTTTTAGAGATCCCTCTACTCCTATACCTTTGTTGCTATTAGCATAAAGAAGCATTCACACTCTAGTGTAGAGATAGTAAATCAGGTGGACTAACCTAGATATCCTAGTGCCAAACATAAGCTTCCCTAAAAGACTTTTATGGAGAATTCATAAAAGGCAAGCATTCATATGATGGTCTGAAGAAATGATACAAGATGAGTATCTCAAGATCTCTCTGAAGAACTTTTAAATTGATTGCACAATATGGTAGAAACTGGCACAGGATTATCCAACATTACATGCCATCATCAAAGAAGGTGTGCTCTACAAGCAAAGTAGAATTGATTATTATGATTAGCATTTGAACCAGTATAATTTCAGATTCTCTAAGAGCCAACATTTATTCCTTTTGGGAAGGCTTATTTTATTATAAACTACAATTAAGTTATAGTTGGATTTTTTAATGACATTATGTCATATATTTATAATCAATGACTTTCAGCTTTACAGTGTGGTTCAGAAAATTCAATGAAATTTTTTCCATTTTATCAACTAACTTCTATTTATTGGACACATTTATCTTTTTCAATCATTTTGGTACCATTTCATCTATTGTTTTTATAATGTTCTTAATTATACCCTTTATCCTTAAATAATATCCAAATCAGAACCAGGAGAAATAGATTTTTTGTCTTATGTAAATTTTGAAAATTATGGATTACTTTCTTCTTTTTGGCCTAACATGTGAACCTTGGTTTTTCCTAAAATAAACTGGATGAATTGTCTATTCTATTATAGTCAAAACAATAAATATTATTCTATTATTTAAATTTTACTGAGTAAACAAACAAGCCAAACTCGTTTGAGTGATAATATAATTCATTTAAAGGTCTCATGCCTCAGTGCTTGTTGCAAACAGCATTGGGTCATCCACATAAAGGAATATTTGAAAGATGTCTCCATTTATAGGGAATTCCATTTTGACTTGGACTCTATGCTGCATATACTCCAAACCAGTAGGGAATCATCAAGCATGTATTGTTCTGGGTTATATTTTTCTTAATTTTAGCTGTGGAAGATCCATTGAATTCAGATATTAATGCTAGATCTTTCAAATAACCATATATAATTTTGTCTTAAAAATTGTAGATACTAGGGGCAGCTAGGTGGCACAGTGGATAGAACACCAGCCCTGAAGTCAGGAAGACCTGAGTTCAAATGTGGCCTCAGACACTTAACACATCCTAGCTGTGTGACCTTGGGCAAGTCACTTAATCCTAATTGCCTCAGCAAAAAAGCAAAACAAAACAAAACAAAAACAAAAACAAATTGTAGATACTTTATTGGAGGAGAACCCATAAGTTGGCATTTTGCTCCACCAAATCTTATGCTTTGTTATTGACAACAAGCAATGAGTATATTGGGATCCTGCATTCTCTCCCTCTTACATGATAGGTGTCAGAGTGGATTGAATCCTGGACCTGAATTCAAGAATACTTGAGTTCAAACAAAACCTTATATATATATATACACACTATATTTATTAGTTGTGTGATGCTGGGCAAATCATTTAACCCTTACTTGGCTTGCTTTCCTCATCTATGAAATGGAATAATAGTAACAGCTACTTCCAGATTTATTTTGAGGGCCAAATGGACTTATAATTTTAAAGCACTTAGTTCCGTGTTTGAGACATGATAAGAACTATATATGTTATTGTTGCTGTTATAATAATTTTGTTACATACTGTTAAATATTATTTGTGAAAACATGTTTCCTTCAACTTTCAACAAAGATTTTCTCAATTTGTATATTTTATTTTCATATTTTATGTAGGTTAGGAAAGAAGGAACTTGGTTCATTAGTTTTGTCCTCTTAGTCACTTTTCCTTAGTTGTAATATATTCTTGGATTTCTTTCAATATTTTTAGTATTTTTTCCCTCCTCAAATACCGAGAGAATTGATCCATAAATGCCTTCAAAATTACATTAACTCCCAAATAGGTCTCCAGTTCATTTGCTTTTCCTTTTTTATTTCTCCAATGCCATCTTTATTTTCTGTGAGCCAGGGAGAGATAGTTTGACTGGTTTGGACCCAATCCCTAGGACACTTCTATGCTATGACGTACTTGATCTAAGAAACCTGATATCTTTCCTATCCAATAATCATGCACCTGAAAGATTACTTGTGTGAGATCTGTGATGAGTAGTTTTGTGGCACGTTTCCCCCTTTTCACCATTCATAATTAGATAATAGGGAGAGTACCCTAATTTCAGTGTTCCTTTCTATCCTACTTGCTTTGCCTCTCTGGCAACAGGGTAGGTTCCTATTTGTGTCACATCAGGTCTTTGTCTAAAAAAGCGGTCAGCGACTTGGGACCTTAGATCATTGCCTATTCCATTGCATGTCCAAATCACCCATCTATGAAACTAGGGACAATAGAGATTGCACACCTATTCTCCCTTTAATTGACATCTGTTCTCTTCCCCAAAATTCCAACTCTGTATAGCAGTGTCATTTTAAGGAAACAAATCCTCAGATTTTGCACTGACATTCTCAAGAAGAAAATCAGACACTTTGATGTAGAGTCCAATTGAAGTGTCTTCCACTGCTCTTGATAGTGAGAAAAGTCTGTTATAAAAATCTTTTTAAGAAAACGGCTTTTTTTCAATTTTAGCACTCCTACACTTTAAAAAAAAAAAGAAAATGGATTTTTGAAAAGATCCACACATATATTAAATAATAATAGTTAACATTTATATCTAATATATAAATGATATTTATATATTACTCTAATGCTTGAAAAGGACTTTGCATATTGTCTCATTAGATCCTTATATTATATTAACTCTTTGAAGTAAATACTATTATAATACCCAGATAAGGGAACTGAGACTAAACTAGAATACATAGCTAATGATTATCTGAGATAAGATTCAAAAGCAATTCTTCTGACTCTAAGACTAGCATTCTTAACACTCTATTAATTAGCTGTTTTAGGTGCCTGATTATGTGTTCTTTTGAGTTGATCATATTCATAGGATCCCCCAAAGAAAGATCTGGACAGAGGGTAGCAATCACAACCAACAGGAATTTGTTAGCACTGTCTCAGTTGAGGTGCCTATGGCAGGACATATCTCTATCTATAAAGTCTGTCATGGAGAAAATGCCCTGGATCACACACAAGAACACTGAATTCAAGCACAAGTATTTCAAAAGGTACGTTCCACCCACAGTTATCTTTCTTTACCTTGCAGTTTCTCTTGTGAAATAAGCATCTTTAGAGTGTATCCTCAAGCATTATTGTCAGTCTATTACATCTTCAATCACAACATCTTTACCACACAGGATCATAGGATTATAGAACTATGGCTGTAAGGCTCTTAGAATTCAATTCATCCAATTTTCTGATTTTACAGGTAGGGAAACTCAGTCTCAGAAAAATTATGTGTCTTTCTCAAAGTAACACAGGTTATAAATGGCAGAGTTGAGATTTGAACCCAGTTTCTTTGACTTCAAATTTCTCATTCACTACCAAAGCGGGAATGTAAACCTAGTTGCCAATGCTCTTTGTCACCCCACATACATCCTGGTAATTTTCCTAAAATTCATCCAAAATGGACATTAGCAATCAAATGTTTCTTACCAATAAGTTTTTCTTCTAAGACTTTAGTTTACATTGTATTCCAGATGTTTGCGTTGTTTCCATGTATCATGACACTTTTTCTAAAGTTGTTAGTAACTTAGATCACAACTATTTATTTAAACCCCCTAAAAGTTTACTCATTGGAACTTTCAAACACTGTTTTGTAAAAGGATTATGAATATTGTTAGTACCTTTCCGGTAGGGAAGTGAAAATGTCATGATTTTCAGCATTTGAAAATAGCATCCTGGACAAACTGGGAATATTCAAACTGTTCTCAGGGGGATGATGAGACTTAAATGAGATTTTAATGTTAATAAGTACTGACTGATCTTTTTCATTATCTAGTTAATACACCTACTGTACCTAGAGTATAATACTAATAGGCTAAGTGGACAAATCCCTTAAAATAAATAAACAGGATCAATGTTGGGGAACTACCCATATATATGTTATACAAATAAAAAGCTTTAATAAAAAAAATAAATAAATAAACAGGTTTCTATTGCTTTCAAAAGCAAAAAGAAGATGACTTTCTATAATTAAAAGAAATTGAAACTATTGCTTAATATCAGCATTATTTAGGTCTTGTCCCTATCAGGAGTCATGTAACAGATGGATGGTTCAATAATTACTTTATTTTTTTTAATAAATTTATTTAGTATTTCATTTTTTCCCAATTACATGTAAAAACATTTTTAAACATTTATTTTTTAAAACTTTGAGTTCAAAATTTTCTTCTTCTTCCCACTACGTTGAGAAGGAAAGCTGATCAATATAAGTTTTACAAATGTAATCATAGATATAAGACATTTTCATATTGGTCACCTTGGGAAAGAAAACATAGACAAAAAGCTCAAGAAAAAATAAAATAAAAACAAGTATGCTTCAATCTATATTCAGACACTGTCAGTTCTTTCTTTGGGATCAATAGCATTTTTCATCATGTCATTCAGACTCGTCTTGGATCATTGCATAGCTGTGAATAGTTAAGTCATTCAAAGCTGATCATCATACAATATTGTTTTCACAATATTACCCTTCCATGATCTGATGCAAAGAGAGCTCATGGAAGTATTTCCAGGTTTTTCAGAGAGTATTCTGCCCACCATTTCCCAATTGATGCATATCCCCTCAATTTCCAAATTGTTTTTGTACATATAGATCCTTTTCATTTTTATGTTTTGTCTCTTTTGAAATACAAACCTAGGAGTGGTATTGCTAGGTCAAAGGATGTGTGTGGTTTTATAGTCCTTTTGACATAATTCCAAATTGCTTTCCAGTATGATTGAATTAGTTACCGACTCCATCAACTATGCATTAATATCTCATTTTCCTCATATTCCCTCCAACATTTGTAATTTCTCTTTTCTGTTATACTTGCCAATCTAAGAGGTATAAAGTAATATCTCAGAATTGCTTTAATTTGCATTTCTCCTATCAACAGTGAGTTAAAGCATTTTTTTTTCATATGACTGTTGATAACTTTGGTTATTTCATCTGAAAACTGTTCATATCTTTTGATCATTTATCAATTGCAATGTGACTTTATCTTTTATTAATTTGACTCAGTTTTCTATATGTTTGAGAAATGAGACCTTTATCAGACACTTGTTTCAAAAGTTTTCATAGTTATAAATGCTAACTGTATTTCCCTCCATCCTATTCCTCCCATTTATTCTATTCTCTATCTCCTTTCACTCTGTTTGTCCTCAAAAGTGTTTTATCACTTCCCCTTTCCTGAGTCTTCCCCTCTTCTATCATTATCACTCTCTTATCTCCTTCCTCTTCTTTCCTGTGGAATAAAGTAGATTTCAATATCCAATTGAATGTGTATATTATTCCCTCTTTGAGCATTTCTGATGAAGGTTCACTCATACTTCCTCATCTCCCCCATCTTTGCTATCCATTGTAAAAAAAAAAAAAACTCTTTTTCTTGCCTTTTTAATGTGAGATAATTTACCCCATTCTACCCCTTCCTTTTCCTTTCTTTTAGTGTATTCTTCTCTCTCCCCTTAATTTTTATTTTTTAAAGATGCCATCTTTTCACAGGTGTGTTCTCTGTCTATATTTACTTCTTCTAACTGACCTAATAATAAGAGTTTTTATGAGTTACAAATATCATCTTTCTATGCAGGGATGTAAATAGTTTAACCTTATTAAGTCCCTTGAGATTTTCCTTTCCTGTTTGTTTTTTATGCTCCTTTTCAGTTTTGTATTTGAAACTCATATTTTCTATTCCGCTCTGGTCCTTTCATCAAGAATGCTTGAAAGTTCATTTTGTAACCAAATTTTAATTTTCCCCTCTTCGATTATACTTAGTTTTGCTGAGTATGTGATTTTTGCTTGTAGTCCTAGCTCCTTTGCTGTCTGGATTATAATATTCCAAACCCTCGAATCTTTTAATGTAGAAGCTACTAAATTTTGTGGTATCCTGACTGGCTCCAACAATACTTGAATTGTTTCCTTCTGGCTGCTTACAATATTTTCTCCTTGATTTTGAGATTGAAATTGAACAATAATATTCCTGAACTTTTCATTTTATCTCTTTCAGTAGGTGATTGGTAGATTCTTTCCATTTCTATTTTACCCTTTGGTTGTAGAATAGTAGTATGGTTTTTCCTTCATAATTTCTTGAAAGATGATGTCAAGGCTCTTTTTTTGGTCATGACTTTCAGGGAGTCCAATAATTTTTAAATTCTCTTTCTTAGATTTATTTTCTAGGTCAGTTGTTTTTCCAGTGTCTTTTTTGTACATTTTTGGAGAGTTTTGCTTTATTGTTTCTTGATTTCTAATAAAGCCATTAGCTTTTATTTGCTCAATTCTAATTTTGAAGGAGTTAGTTTCACCAATGAGCTTTTGTACTCCTCTTCCATTTGGGCAATTCTAACTTTTAAGGAGGGTTTTTCTTCAATGAATTTGCGTGCCTCTTTTTCTATTTGGCCAGTTCTACTTTTCAAGGCTCCTCATTGGCTTTTTGTACTTCTTTTGCCATTTGGCCTACTCTGTTTTTTAAAAGTGTTATTTTCTTCAGTATTTGTTTTTGGTATCTTCTTTACCAAGCTGTCAACTCTTTTTTCATGATTTTCTTGTATTTTCTCCTCCCAATTTTTCCTCTACCTCTCTTTATTTTCAAATTCCTTTTTGTGATCTTCCATGGCTTGAAACCATTTCACATTTTTCTTAGAGACTTTGGATGCAAGAGCTTTGGCTCTTCTGAATGTGTTTTAATCATACTTGTTACCACAGTAACTTTCTATGAGCAAATTTTTTTTTGTTGCTCATTTTCACATTCTTATTTCTCTTTTTTCCTCTCCTTTTCCATTATATTGATTCTGAAGGTTCTGATTCTAAAGTAAAACTCTGCTATTCCATCTTTCAGACACAGCTAGTTAAGATAAAAAAAGACCAAATAAATATATCTATACCTGATGAATAATTGATTTAACTTAGCAGTTGAAAGATTTCCTACTTTTTTGGTGTGAATAGTCTCTGCATAGGTAAAATCAATTTTATACATAGTCTTTTAGGTGTAGCTCTGGCCTAAAGTATTATACTGTTATGACCAACCTGGTGATAATTTTTTCCAATTATCTAATGTATTCCTTCCTTGAGGAAAATATATAGATCTTGCTACTTGGTCCATACTTGAACATGTTGTAGCTTGATAAGGCCTACTTGTACTCCCTTGCCATAGAACTGGAGAACCAATGTCATCAGTAGCCCCTGATGGGCCCTTAGTGGAAGTCTCAATAGGAATAACAATGAAGTTGAAATATGTGTCTAAGGAATAATTTTAAAAAATCTATGGAAGATACTTAATGAATACTTCTTAAGTTATTCCACTCAGTAGAAAGAATTCTTCATACCCTTATAGTTAACTAGTCTTCTAAGCTAAATTAATGCTAGAATGAATTTAATTTTATTTAATTTTAAAATTTAAAATGTGATTGATGCTTTTTGTTTTTATATTAAATTAATATCTGGATACATAATGTTTTCCACCCCTATCTTATTAATCCTGCCCTTGTAACAAAGATAAAGTAAAGCAAAACTAATTGATACATCTTACAGGGGATGCAACATTCTGTAACCATAGTCCCCCATCATGGGAAAGAAGGAGTTTTCTCTTCCCAGGGCCAGTGGTATTATATATGCAGAGAATTTGGCTGCTTTTTCAGATAACATGATTGTAGTCCTTGCATATATTATTTTCCTAACAACTTTCCATTTATCTAATAAGCATCTGGGAGACATGTAATTCTTTGATGATTCCATTTTACATATTTTAGAAATATATTAAGAAGCTCTGACAGCAATGGCCTGCTAAACCTTGCATTTATTACTTTTATACTTGCCATAAATTCTTTATTTACTTGTGATTTTAACAAGTCTCATGTGAAAAACCTTTTAGATATTTGGTGTTTGGTAATAACTATGATGACTACAGACTAATACATTATTTCTTTCTTGCCCACTAACTTGACACTTCTTTCATTCTGTACTTATACATCTGCTAAGCAATTATCACCTATTAAGCTTTAGGTCTATCCATGGCTTTATCTTCTAACCAGAATATCAATGCTGTGAACTTTCTACTGTTACTAGGTTCTAATCTTGAGGTGGGGAAAGTGGGAGGCTTTTAATGAGTTGGAGCGTTGGACTTTGCAAACAGAGAGAAGTGCCAAGTCTGACTAAGGAAACAGTAACCATGGGAAGTTTTAAAAATAGTCTTTTTTGTTGCTCTACAATCCTACTTTGCTCACATTGACTCAAAAACCTTATTTTTCAGAGTGATGATTTCAATACTTTTATTCCCTTTCTGATCCTTCAGTTACATACAACCAGACCCTACACACAGAATCTTTCTACTTTATTGGGGAAAATGAGACTATCTCACAATAAAATAGTAACAAAAGAACCCAATAAAAATAAGTCAGTTCCTCCTTCTCTTTTCCTTTAAACTTCTCTGCACTAGCACTCATTATCTCTCTTTTTTTATCAGAGGAAGAGATGTTTTTGTATCTAGCTATGTCCCTGGCTTAACAACTGTTTCTTGTATTGAATTTATTTGAATTTCATCCCCTGTTACTTTCTCCAGAAACTTGTTTTAGTAATCACTCCTCTGTTGGCATCTGAAATCTCTCTCTCTTCCCTAATTCTTCCCTATTTAGCCACAAATATGCTTACTTCTCCCCTATTCTCAATTACAGTACTTTTGACTGTTGGGGCCCCGAGAAT
>JAJPUD010003105.1:151711-190133 GCA_023553655.1 Myrmecobius fasciatus | reverse complement strand
TCTCTCACCTATTCTCTCCCTTCAGGTCGGGTCCTCCTCGCCCCCACAAATTACTAAAGTCCCGGTGGACGGGACATTTGACCTTTTTATTTACCTAGTATCACATCTCCCCTTTCCCTTTGTTACTAATTTTCTTTAAAAAAATTCTTTAATAATTTATTTTCCTCCATTACATATAAAACAATGTTTAACATTTCTTTTTAAAAAAATTGTTTCATATTTTCTCCCTTCCTCCCTCCCCCCAATGAGAATGCACATGTAAAGTTATGCAAAACATTTCCATAAAAATCATTTTCTGAAAGAAAATATTGCTCTTCCTCCCCCCCCAAAAAAAAAACCTTCAAGAAAAAGCATGCTTCAATCTTTATTCAGACATAATTAGGTCTTTCTCTAGGTGTAAATAGTAGTCTTCATCATAAATCTTTGGATCATTGTATTTCTGAGAACAGCTGATCATCCCAAAACATTGCTATTTTGTTGTACACAGTACATTTCACTTTGCATGAGCTCATGGAGAACTTTCCAAGTTTTTCCAAGAATATCCTACTCATCAATAAGAGCATTCCATTATAATCACATACTACAATTTATTCAACCATTCTACAATTGATGGGAAACCCCTTGATTTCCAGTTCTTTGCCCAATTCTTTTTGAGAAAAGAGCTGCTATAAATAGTTTTGCTTTGGGGATACATGCCTAGGAGTGGTATTAGGTCAAAATGTGTGCATGGTTTTATAGCCCTTTGGGAATAAGTTACTATTTATTTATATTGGATATTTTCACTTCTTCATCATTCACTCTCCTGATTCATCGTGTGTAGAGTACTCCGCTGACACCGTTACTTCAGAGGTAATAATGGCTTGCTAATGACCAAATCCATTGTCTCCCTTTCAGGCCTCATCCTTATTGATCTCTCTGCAATATTTGTAACAGTGATCTCTCTTTTTAATGTTTTATTTTCCCTAAGCTTCTAAGATATTACAGTTTTCCTTTTCATTCTTTTAATAATCCTTTTTTTGGTTCACTTCACTGATTCATCCTCTTTGCCAGCTCTTAAGCTTTGTGTTTCCTGAGGCTTTGTTCTTAGCCCTCTTCTTTCCCTATTCCCCTTCCCTCACCCCATTCATTCTAATCATCTCATTCAGTCCCATAGCTTCAAATCTCAATAATAATAACTGCAGCTTTTCTTAACTACTAGACTCAGTGACTCTCAGTTTAAGTCTTCAGCATGTGAATAACTCTTTGTCAAAGTTGGGGACATATTAAGGACCATTTGTGACACCATAGCCATACCTCATTGAAGGGTATATATTAACATTGAAATGTTCCAGTACCTAGAGAAAATTCAGGGTCATAAGACACACTAATTTATGAAGAAAGATGCACTATTTTGGAAAATCTGCTACTTAAATGCATCACCAAATAGCTACCTTCCTGCAAATCACAGATGGCATTTGTAAGGGTAGTTGACTTCATGTGATAAATCAATTGGACCTTATGATGAGAGTAGGTTGAGAATTCATTCATGAGAGGCAACATGGAGAGTGGACAAAGTACTGTACTTGAAGTCAGTAAAAGCTTGCTTCAGGCCCTGTCAAATTCTGACATATATTGGCAGGGTGACTGTAGACAAGGGTTTTAACCTCTCAATGCTTTAAGTAATTTTCTAAGAATATAAGGCATTAAGCCACATAACTGGAAAGAGTTTCCTTATCTGGATAGACCTTAAGCCAATGAAATCTCAAGTCTAGTATCTATTCTTTTTCCTAATTAATGTGAATTTATAAAATCTGAATTTGCTTGGACATTAAGATAATAAAATGGTTTAATAATTTTATTTTAACTTAATTATAATTATAATAATTAATTTTTTTCATTTGTTATTTCTAGAACTATTGTAGTTTTAAAAGTACTTCATAAGCTAAAAACATTCATTCATTCAACAAACATGTATTAAATAATGTTATTTATATACTCTATTAGGAATCTATTGAATTGTTATGAAGGATTTATTATAATTTCACAGTGTTTTTTTTTTCTTGATAGATGCAACTACAAAGCTATCTTTGGCTTAGAAGATCTCCTGTTTATGTGAGGCATATATTAAGTAAGGTATATATTAGGGAGACAGATTCAGCACAGGTACATGTCACTGCTCTGGAGGATGTCCACTGTAACAGAAAGTCCAAAAGGAAGAAGGGTTCCTCTGGAGGGTGACATGTCCTTCAGATGATCTTGTTTGCAGATAAAGTTATTGAGATGTTTCATCAAGAGCTAGCACATAACAAAGCCATTTAAATATGAGATACAAACAGACATTCAAAATATGTCAGCCTAAAAGTTCATACATCCAAACTAAGGGGATGAAAAATATTGTTTAGATTAATAAGTAGAAGTTTGGGCAGTTTTTTTTTCTCAGTAGGATTTTATTTTTCTACATATATATGAAGATAATTTTCAACATTCATTTTTGTAATATTTTTTGTTCCCAATTCCCCCCTTTCCTTACCTTTTCCCTCATCAAGAGAGCAAGCAATCTGATATAGATTGTACATGTACAATCCTTTCAAATAAATTTACATATTTGCCATGTTATGCAAAAAAACAGATTAAAAGGAAAAAAAAGCCATGAGAAAGAAAAAGCAAACAAACAAAGGTGAAAATACTATATTTCAATCCATATTCACTCTCCATAGTTCTCTCTCTGGAATTGGATGGCATTTTCCATCTCAAATCTATTGGAACTGTCTTGAATAACTGCATTGTTGAGAAGAGCCAATTTCATCACAATTTATCATCACATAATCTGGCTGCTACTTGTTAGGAGCCATTTGTTAGTGGTGGTTGGGATCTAATTCTGACCAGCAGAATAGATATTATCATGTGAGAAGATATGAATAATACAAGGAGATGAGAGGCAACTGTATGTCAGTGAGTAACTCTGATTTATTCTCATGTTCTATGCAAAGTATATGTTTTCAAGGCAAGGCAAGGTTATTATTGTTTAAAGAGAAGCATACTTTCCTTTGTAAGCAACACCTGCTTCTAGTAACTGTTTGTAAACATTTATCGCTGATTGCCAGGGTCTTGTTGGTTCCAGTGAGTCTACTAGCTCAACTTAAAAGTAAGATAACAAGGGGTAGCTAGATGGTGCAGTGGGAGAGAGAGCGCTAGCCCTGAAGTCAGGAGGACCTGAGTTCAAATGTGGACTTAGACACTTAACGTTTCCTAGTTGTGTTGACCATGGGCAAGTCATTTAATCCCAATTACTTCAGGGAAAAAAATAACAGTAGAGTCTGATTTGTAACTCCATACTCCCTTAAAACACAGCTACAGGGCTGTGAAAATGAACCGTGTGCAAATCCCTGTTTAACCCTTTAAGGTTCTCTGGGTTTCACACTATATATTGGTTCTCAACAGCTACAGTGTACAATGTTCGCTTGGTTTTGCTCACTTCACTCAGTGTCAGTTCATGTAAGAATTTTCAGCCTTTTCTGAAATCATCCTGCTCATCATTTTTTTAGAACAATGATATTCCATTACATTCATATACCATAACTTATTCAGCCATTCTCCAACTGATGGGCATCCACTCAGTTTCCAATTAATTGCCAATACAAAAAGAGCCACCACAAACATGTTGGGCATACTTTTCCCTCTTTTATGATCTCTTTGGGATATAAACTCAGTAGTGACACTGCTGGATCAAGGGTATGGCAGTTTTATATCTCTTTGGGGATAGTTTCAAATTGTTCACTAGAATAGTTGGATCATTTCGCAACTCCACCAACAATGCATTAATGTTAAAATTTTACCACATCCTCTCCAACATTGATTATAATCTTTTCCTGTCATTTTAGCCAATCTGAGAGCTGTGAAGTGGTATCTCAGAGTTGTCTTAATTTTTATTTTTCCAATCAATATTGATTTAGAGCATTTTATGTAAATATAGATGGCTTTAATTTCTCCCTCTGAAAATTGTCTGTTCATATCCTTTGACCATTTATCAATTGGGGAATGAAATTTATTATTATAAATGTGACTTGATTTTCTATATATTTTAGAAATGAGACCTTTATCAGAAACACTTACTGTAAAAATTGTTTTCTAGCTTTTTTCTTCCCTTCTAATCTTGGCTGTGTTGGTTTTGTTTGTGCAATATCTTTTTAATTTAATGCAATCAAAATTATGCTTTTTGCATTCTGTAATGTTCTCTCATTTTTCTTTGGCCATAAATTCTTCCCTGCTCTACAGATCTCACAAATAGACTATTCCTTGCTCTTATAATTTTCTTGTAGATCACTTTTTATGTCTAAATCATGAATCCATTTTGACCTTATCCTACTATATGGTATGAGATATTGGTCAATGCTTAGTTTTAGCCATATTATTTTCTAATTTTCCCATAATTTTTGTTGAATAATGAGTTCTTATTCCAGAAATTGCAGTCTCTGGGTTTAATCAAATAGCAAATAACTATAGTCATTGATTATGATGTCTTGTATACCTAACCTATTCCACTGATTCTCTATATTTCTCAGCCACTACCAAGTGGATTTGATGACTGCTGCTTTACAATATCATTTTAAGTCTGGTATGGCTAGACTACCTTCCTTTGCATTTTTTAAAAAAATTCCCTTGACATTTTTGACCTTTTGTTCTTCCAAAGGAATGTTGTTGTTATTTTTTTCTAGTTTTATAAAGTAATTTTTTTGTGGTTTGATTAGTATGACACTGAATAAGTAGAATAATTTAGGTAGATTTGTCATTTTTATTATATTAGCTTGGCTTACTCACAAGCAACTGATATTTTCCCAGTTGTGTAGATCTGACTTTACTTGTGTGAAAAGTGTTTTATAATTGTGTTTATCCAGTTCCTTGGCTTTGTCTTGGCAGGTAGATCCCAGACATTTTATATTGTCTATAGTTATTTTTAATGGGATTACTTTTTCTATCTCACTGCTGGGCTTTTTTGGTATCATATAGAAATGCTGATGAATCATTAGCTTTAATTTTAAATCCTGCAAATCTGCTAATATTCTTAATTGTTTTGGTAGTTTTTTAGTTTCTAGTAAACTTTTAGTTAGTTCTTTAGGATTTTTTAAGTTTAACATCATGTCTGCAAATTAAAAACTTGAAGGAATAAATAAAGGTCTCCCATGGGCAGTGACTCCTAAGCTATGTTTTGATAGAAGCTGTTGATTCTATGAATTTGAGATAAAGGAAGTGGACATTGAAGTTATTGAAGGGAATCACCTACACAAAGCCATGTTGGTGGGAGATGAAATGTTTTATATGAATTACAGTGAGTAAACTGGATGTTATAGAATGCAAACTGTGTGATTGGTATGGAAAAATGTTGGAACCAGATTGTCAGAAGCTCTGAATTTGAGATAAGAGTTTTTGTTTTATTTTAGAAACCATAGACAAAAATAAAACTAGGGGAATGATGTGGTCAACCATCTACTTTGGGAATATTATTAATCCTGTAATTTTAGGGAGGCATTTAACATGATGAAATTAATCCCTATGGAGGACTTATGTGAAGACATGGGTAAGATTCTCAAAGGATAAGAAGGTGAAGACAAGCTGAATTATGTACTACTGGAAGAACTGCCCACCTCTATGATATCACAGCTCCTTTGATGAACTTGAAAATTTCAAACTCTACAAGTCCATGCCTTATAAAAAATGACCCCCCTTTTGCAACTCCATATTTTGTTTATTGATAATAGCTTATCTTTTATTATCTAGTCTTCCTTGATGCATAAATAACACAATAGATTTCTCTTGGCAATAATGAAAATTAAGTGACTAGGTATAAAATATAAATATAAAATAAAATGAATGGAAAAAGAGAGGGTTAAAAAATTAGTGATGTTCTGGTACTTACAGACTGTCAAAAGAAGTAGTGTTTGGTTTCTAATATGCTGGATAGATCCTCTAGTTTGGTTTTGTGAGAGATATAACTAAGAGTAGCCCAGGATAAAAAAAGAGGCAGGTTTGAATTGTCTTGGTGGAGGTGGTACCTTCCCTCATTTTGATGAGGTCACAGGCCCATTGAAATATTACAACATAGAATTATTAGAAAATCATACTGTAGATTGCAATGTAATCTTTACAATAATCTTCCTGCAGAATCATATGGAAAATTATTTTAAAATTAGCATGGATAAGACCTAGAAATTCCAAGCTTCATTTTAAACAGTTCTATGTAACATTGTGAGGGTCAGAATAGTGTAATGGATAAAGGATAAATCTGGAAGTAAAGGGGGTCTCACCTTATTTTGTCTGATCATATTGCTTGTGTGACAATGCCAAGGTTGCCTAACCTCTTAGTGCCTTACTCTTTAATATTATAAAAGAACAGTTTTCATTTTTATTGGTAGAGAAAATTTTCTTACCTGGAATTCTCCACAAATTTGAAGTCATAAATCTGACACTGAAAAAGAAAAATTCAACTTTATAGGTGTTAAATAAATACTTCAACAAATAAATGAATGAAAGAATAAAAACATGTTCTTATTCTTAAAGATAGTTATTTAGTCTCCTTTGGAATAGTAGAATGTGTCTCAATATAGAATGTGAAAGTATAAAAGGGGACCAAATTTCACAATCAACTGCAAAGCCAGAATGTCCTAAGACAGTATGATTTTATGAGAAACTAGAATGAAGGCTGAATCTGGTCAAAATTATTTTAAAATTATAATTTCTTTACTATAATAATCAGGTATCCTTTTTTTGTACTTTTCCTTTCCTTTCAGCATCCTTCCTAGGTGTTCAGGTATCCTCTGAAAGTTGAGAGGAATCTGATCATATTAGGAAACAATCCTTTTTTAGTAAGGTGTTTATGTAAGAGGGTATTTTGCAACTCTTCTCAACTCCAATTGATATAAATAACAAGGTGATATATGCCTTTATATCTTTATTAGATGAGAAAATCTCACTGATTGAACTATAAAATCAAATGTGTAAACTAGGTGTGAACAATTCTTAGGCTGTTAATTCAATGGCTTAATCAAAGGTGTGAACTAGTTATAAGTAATGACTGCTTCAAGAGTCAATGGATGAAATCCGATTATGAAATTTATTATGATTGAAAGAGTTAGACACATCTCTGGAACCCTTTTTGTAGAGGCAACTGGGGGTGCATTAGATAGAGCACCTGTCAGGATCAGTAAACTGAATTCAAATCCATGCTTAGATACTTCCTAGCTGTGTGACCCTAGCCAATTGTTTAGCTTGTATTTGTTTTCAGTTTCCTTAATGATAAAATGATGATAATACATCCATTTACCTCTCAGGGTTGCTGTGAGGATCAAATTAAATACTATTTTTGCTTCCCTCTCTGTATATCAGAGAAGGAGATCCCATAACATCATCCCAGCAACTGCTTTGAAAGGTAAGGTTTCAAAGTGGTTTTAGGGGGCACACTCTTGCATTCATAATTATAAGGCAGTATATGCCTAGAGAGAGGGAAGGATCCTTTCTTTCCTCCTACTCTTCACTGATCAAGTCATTAGAAACATTAATTTTTGTCTTATTTAATGGTTCATCTTTCCAAATATGAGAGATCTTTTTGGATATCCATTATATTAGCTCCCAGTTTTCTGACAATGATATATCTAATAAGCACAGCATCCATGCCTTTTTTGTCAGACATAAAACAAACTAAACAGTCCAGTACCAATGAGAGATCTTTGGAATCCTTCACTAGAAGAATCCCCATAAGTAGGCATTAGGTAAACTAATGACTATAAGTGCTGTTCTGGCAAAAATTAAGTTTAGATCTGCATTGTACAAAGTACACAACAATAAGCTTCAAATGGATATAGGTTCTAGAAGTCAAAAGTTACATAATTAAAAAAAATAAGGGCAATGGAAGTATTGATGCAACTATGAATATAGCAGCATTCTTTTTTGTTGTTCTTCCATTTTGGGGTAAATTTTAAAATTTTAAACAAATACAAAATGAAAAAAAAAGAAAAAAAAACTGCCACATACACAGCAGACCATACAAGAGGATTAAATATAAAACAATAAATTTTTATTTCAAGAAAACATATAATAAATACCACATTGTTTTCAAAACTGTATGCCTTTTTCTCTTGCTTCTTTATTAGTTTTGTTTTCTGATGTGCTCTTTTTACTTTATTTAAAGATGGTTACAATTAAGCATCTGTTTCTCTGAAAGTCAGTAGCATCTTCCTTCCCTTCCAAGTCTTCCCCTGTTTTTCTAAATCAACCAATTCATCATTTCCTATATTAGAGCAATATCCCAACCCCAATACATTCTGAGAGATTTTCTTTGAAAGTTCCCCCCACACTAGCTTTCTGCATTTCTTCTATTCTTGGTTGTATAGGTTTTGTTTATACAAGAAATTTTTAATTTAAAATAATCAAAATTATCCTTTTAACATTTCAACAGTGCTCTCACTGTATGATATTTGAAAGTCTGATATTGCTGAATGAACTTTCTTTAATCTTTTTTCCTCCTAATTTCTTTGAAGTCCCTGAAGTTTTGTTCTTCCAAATGAACTTTGCTACTATTTTTTCTAACTCAGAAATTTTTTAATAATTTATTTGGAATGATATTAAATAAATAGATGTTAGGCAAAATTTTAAAAATTATATTGGCTTTATCTAATGAACATGAACAATAAATGGTACTTCAATTATTTAGATCTAAGTATATTTGTATAAAATGTATCATGTTTATGTTGATATGTCTGTTTTGGCAGATATATGCTCATATAAAATATATTGTCTAGGTATTTTAAATGGTATAAAACAATATTGAACCATATTGCTTATACATAATGTAATTTCTCTTTATTTTATTTTTGATTAAATTCATTTTGACTTTAACTTTGTGATAGTGATTACTATACCTGGTTTTTTTTTAAACATACTAAATCCTATTCCTACCTTTATTTTATCTTTTTGTGTATCTCTCATATTTATAATATTTTCTGAAAGTACCCTATTGTTGAATCAAAATTTTAATCTGCTATCCATTTCTGTTTTATAGGTAAATTCATCCTATTCAATGATCTAAGTTACAATTACTTGTGTATTTTCCTCCTTCCTATTTTTCCTTATTATCTTTTTCATTCTATATACCCTGTCTCTCTTCACTCCTCTGCTTAACTTCTCCCTGTTGCCTTGCTCTCCTACTCTTCAATCTTTCCCATACAAGAATTACTTTCCTCCTTATCCTTTCCTCCCACCCTTTCCCCTTGCCCTCTTATTTCTTTCTGAATTTAGAAGACTTTTATACCTTTCTTGATATGTATATTGTTTAATTCATTCTTGATGAGAGTAAGATTCCTGCACTACCTGCCCTCCCCCCACTAGCTTCTATAAATTTTTTTCCTTTTGTGCCTCGTTTGTATGAAATAATTATCTTTCCTTGCTGCTTTTTTTTAAACCACTCCATCATACTCAGTTCAGAATTCATCTTTCTTAAAATCTACTCAAATAATTGGGTGACAATCTTTAGTACTACTAATATTTTTACATATATGAAGTAAATACTTTGAATTTATTGAATCCCTTATAATTAGTCTTTAATGTTTACTTTATATTTTTCCTGGAGTTTATATGTCAATATTCCCCTGAAGCTCTGTTTTTTTTGTCACCAAACCTGAAGTCTTTGAGTTTGTTAAATGTCCATTTCCTCTCTGCTCCCAACTTCAGGATTATATTTTACTTTGCTGGGTAAGTTACCCTTGATCAATAGAATATAGTATTCCAAAACCTATTGTACTTCAACTTAGTAAGTACTAGGTCTTTTGTGATCCTTATTGTAGCCCCATTATATTTCAATTGTTTTTTTTCTTTTTACTTCCAATATTTTCTTATTGACCTAGGAGCTTTGAAACTTGGCTATGATATTCCTCTGAGTTTCCTTCTGGTATCTTATTTCTAGTGGTGACTGTGGTAGAATTTTCCTATTTCTATGTTGCTTTCTATGTTGAATGTTCTAAAACATTGAGGGCAATTTTCCTTAATAATTTCTTGTAATAATGTATCAAAATTCTTTTTTTAATTGTAATTTTCAGGTAGACCAATATATTATCTGTAGTTTTTCTGATGAGATATTTCACTTTTTCTTTTATTTTTTTTTCATTCCTTGGAGTTTGTTTTGTTACTTTCCCCATCCCCAATTCCATTTTCAAGGGACTGTTTTCTTCTTTAAGTTTTTGATTCTTAATACTACACAAACTAATTTACTTATTTAGTTCCATACCAATCAAACTCCCAAGAAATTATTTTACAGATCTAGAAAAAATAGTAGCAAAGTTCATTTGGAAGAACAAAAGGTCAAGGATTTCGAGGGGATTAATGAAAAAAAAAAGGCAGATGAAGGTGGCCTTGCTGTACCAGATCTAAAACTATATTACAAAGCAGCAGTCATCAAAACCATTTGGTACTGGCTAAGAAATAGAGTAGTCGATCAGTGGAATAGGATAGAATCACAAGACAAACTAGGCAATAACTATAGCAATTTAATCTTTGATAAACCCAAAGACCCCAGCTTCTCCTCCTAATTTCTTGGGAGTTTGATTGGTATGGCACTAAATAAGTAATTTTTATTCCATAAAATTAGAAAAAAGAATCAGGAACAAAATTAGTGTAGCTTGAATAATAAATACTCTGTTAGTTGAGACTGACTTTGGACAGAGATCGTGAGGCAGTTGATAGTGTTGTTATACTGATTGATGAGAATCTTCCTGGATCTGCTGTTGCTTCTCTGAAAGTCTCTTGGCTATTGTTCACAGATATAATCATATATCTGAATATATAAATAATCTGTGATTTAACCAATGTTTAGAATTCCTCCCTTTTTAAGTTTAGATAATTGCCTGTGGCTCAGAGATTTTAAAGAAGATGTCTAAAGTCCAACAGTTGATAAATATTAGGCATAAATTTGAACCTAGAACTTTCTAATGGCAATTTTTCATGTCATACTATATCCCTTGTAAATGCACATAGACACACATATACACATCAATTAATCAATCAGCTGATTATGTATCAGGCACTTTGGCAATAATTGAGAATACAAATAAGAAAAAGAAAGACAATCCCTGCCCTCAATGAGGTTACAATATAATGGCAGAAGACAACACAAAAAAAAAAAAAAAACTGAAAAATAGGGGTGAGAGGGCATGTAGGATAGAGAAGGTGAGTGACACACCAGTGGATTTCCTGAGGCAGAGACATGATTGAAGTTCTATGGAAATCAAGCAAAGTCATTGACAAAAAAAATGAAGATTGGATAATTAAATCAATAAGCAGTTCTTTTTTATTTTGTGCCATGCATGCATTGTGTTTCAGACTTATGCTTTCATTGACACAGGAAATGTTCATTGAAAAAACTTTCTCTTCCAATTAAGACTGGGAATGTTTCTTCAATTTTGTAAGCTTAGATAGTTGTCTGAGAGCTTAAATGTCTTCTAGGCTCCTGGTGAAGTAAGTTTTGGAGGTGGGATTTAATTTCAAGAATTGGCAGCAGTTCATGATCCTTACAAATTCATAAAAAATCCACTTGTATTTTTATTACTTTTCTATCAATTTTCCTATTTCCATGCCAATGTAAATCAGAGCAAAGTTTTTGAATCTGGGATATACTGGCCCTTCAAAGTTGTATGGATTTCAGGATTATTGTGAGCTTGGATGGACAAAAAATTATACAACTATTATCCTTAATCTTAAATCAGAATTTAGCATTTCTTTCATTTATTTAAAAATATTGCTCTGAGAAAGGATCTAGTGTCTTCACCAGATTGCCAAAGGGGTCCATGGCTTAACAAAGTTCACAACCACTTGTGGTTGAGAGTTTTCAAGACATGAGGATGAAAAAAGATCAAATGTACAGGATAAATGGAGAAAAACAGTAATGAGAGATACACCTTAGCAGTCATTAGTAGCTGATGACTCCTTCCTTGGCATTGATTTGATATCCTTTTAAAATATTTAAAATTTTGAGTTCCAAATTCCATCTCTCCCTTTTTCTTCCCCCTTAAGATAATAAGAAATCAGATATAGGTTTTAATACATGCAATTGTGTATAGCATTTCCATGTTAGTCATTTTGTACAAGAAGACTTGAATAAAAGAAAAAGAAAGAAAGTGAAAACTAGCATGCTTAGGCTGTATTCAAATAATACCAGTTGTTCCTGTGAAGATGGATAGTATGCTTCATCATTAGTCCTTTAGGATTATCTTGTACCATGGTATGGCTGACAATAGGAAAGTCATTTACATTTCTTTATCAAAAAATATTGTTATCTACAGCATTCTTTTGGTTCTGTTCATTTCACTATATATCAATTAATATAAGCTTTTTTAGATTTTTCTGACATAATTTTGCTTGTCACTTCTAATAGCACAATAATATTCCATTAAAATCATATATCACAGAATGTTTAACCATCCAGTTCTTAGTCACTACAAAAAAGAGCTGCTGCTATCAATATTTTTGTACAAATAAGGTCTTTTCTTATTTGGGGGGATGTCTTTGGGATATAGTACTAATAGATGTATTGCTGGATGAATTTGATTCAATTCTCTCTATATTAAAGAAATGAAGTCTTTAACGGAAAGATTTGTTGCAAAATTTTTCCCTTTTCTGATTTTCTTATAATTTTAGTTGCATTGTTTTTGTTTGTACGAAAACTTTTAAATTTCATGTGGTCAAAATTATCTTAATTTGATTGTGGCATCACCCTTCATGTGTAAGTCATGTATTTCCTATATATTTTAACTTTATTTTGGTGTACAGTGTGAGATTCTGGTCTATAACTAATTATTGTCATACTGGTTTCCAGTACTGTTTCCAGTTTTCTCAGCAGTTTTTGTTAAATAATAAGTTTTTGATCATTTAGTATAATACAATTTGTACCTAATTTATTCCACCAATTCTTCCCCCTATTACTTAGCCAATATCAGATTATCTTTACCCTCTATGATTTCTTAGCTTCAAAAAGTGTTTATGATAAACAACAGATTGTAGGATTCTGTTTTTTAATTCATGTGCTATTCCCTTATATTTAATGAGTGAGATCATTCCATTCAAATTTATGATTATGATGAATAAATGTTTATTTCCCTCCATGCTATTTTCACTTATCATCCTTTCTCTTACCCCCTACTTTTTCCCGTCTTCCTAAGTGTTTTATTTCTGATCATCACCTTTTTCAATTTACCCTGTTTTTTTTATCAGTTCTTCCTTCACCTTCTATCATCCCCATTCAATTTTAATTCCTTATAGAGTAAGATAGATTTCTATATCCAACTAAATATGTATGGTATTTCCTCTTTGAAACTATTTTAATGAGAGTAAGGTTTAAGCTTTGCCCACCATCCCCATTATCATCCCCTCCATTTGTAGCAACTCTTTTATGCCTCTTTTATGTGGGGAAATTTACTGTATTCAATCTCTCCTCTCCTTTTTCTAGGACAATTTTGTTTCTTATCCTTTTATGTTTTGGAGGGAGTATCATCTTGTCACTGTCACCTTATATCCATATCTTCTGTCTTTATATCTTCCTTTTAATTGCTCTCATAGTAATAAAGTTCTTATGGGTTATATTCATCTTTCCATATAAAAATATAAACAGTTTATTTTTATTGAATTATTTTCCTCTCTCTCTCTCTTTTTTTATATTTCCCTTGAGTTTTGTCTTTGGAGGTCAATTTTTAAAATTTAGTCCTGGTCTTTTAATTAGTGATATTTGATAGTCTATTTCATCAAGTATCCTTTTCTCCGTATGATAGTTCACATTAAATTTTGTGGTGCAGGTGATTCTTGGTTGTAATCCTAAATCCTTAATTCCTTAAATCCTAAATCCTAAATTCCAGAAAAACTCTGGAATTTAGCTATGATGTTCTTGGGAGTTTTCATTTTGGATCTCTTTCAGGTGGTGATTAGTGAATTCTTTCAATTTCTATTTTGCCCTCTAGTTCTAATACAGAAGTGCAATTTTCTTTGTTAATTTCTTGAAAGATATCCAGGATTTTTTTTGATCATTGTTTTCAGGTAATGCAATAATTTTATAATATCTTTCCTGTGTCTATTTTCTAGGTCAGTAGTTTTTTCAAGGAGAAATTTCACATTTTCCTCTATTTTTTTACTTCTTTGATTTTGTTTTATTGTATTTTGATGTTTCACAGAGTCAATAATATCCACTTTCTTAATTTTAATTTTATGGAATTATTTTCTTCAGTGTGCTTTTCTATTTCCTTTTCCATTTGACCAATATGATTTTTTTAGGGAGTTATTTTCCTCAGGGAATTTTTGTTTATCTCTTTTTGATGCTTTGTCTCTCCTTTTTCATGATTATCATGATTATTCTCATTTTCTTTCCCAATTTTTCTTCTACTTCTTTAATTTTCTTTTTAAAATCATTTTTAAAAATTATTTCAGGAATTCTTCTTGGGCCTGAGCCAAAGTTACATTTTTCTTTGAGGCTTTACATGTAGCCAGTTTGATATTATTGTTCTCTTAGATTCTGCTTTGATCCTCCCTATCACCATAATAACTTTCTATAGTCTAGTCTATCTTTTGTTTTCTGCTCATTAATTTTCTGTCTTTTTTGTGACACTGTTTTTATGTGAGATTTGGACTCTGGCCTTGTAGTATCCCAAGTTTATTATGTTAGGGCTCAGGGTCTTACTTTTGGCTTTCACTGGTCCTCAGGGATTAGCTGTTTGATATCACTGGAAGGTAAACTATCCTTTTGACTTCTGGGAATGGGGCCTCCCTGTTAACCTCCCTGGGGTGTAGATTTTACCTGCTAGCCTGATGTAGGTATGGGGCTTTGCTTCTAGGTTGCTATCATTATAGTCTTTCTGGTGGCTGATCCTGGGGAAGGGATTTTGTTACTTGTCTGCCTCAGGGTTCCAGCCCTGCTGCTGGGTTGCTATGGAAACAGGATCTCTCTGATGGCAGGCCCCAGAGATGAGGTCTTCCTGTTGGCCATCCCTGGGGTGGGGCTTTACTACTGGTCAGCAATGGATTCAAAAGAAAGCCTCTCTAGGGTCTTGTGTAGGGTTGTGGTCACTTGGATGGGGCCAAGGCTGTGCTGCACAGACTGCTTAGTTGCCTATGAAGCTGCTAGTTTGCAGGATGGTGGGTCTCATTGGTGAATTGATGAACTGGCACTTGATGCCCCTAATGTGAAGCTGGCTGCTGCTCCTGGCTCTCACTCCCCTCCCAGCCTAGTGAGACAGAACTTTCCTGTCTAGTTTTCTAGTTATTTGGGGGGAATTGGGAGAACCCTTCAGAGGATTCTTTCCTCGCTCTGTCATCTTGACACTGGAAGTCTGATTTAATATTCTTTAATAATAGCTAAATTCAATATTCTATAATGATAGCTGGTCTTTTGAACTAGCCATAGATACTCATCTCTGCTCATGTGGGACAAGTTATCTATTGAAATGTGGTGGGCTCCTTAAAAGGAACACATTCAGAATGGGCAAGCTAAGGATCTCCACACCCACAGTCCACCTTCTCCCATCTGCTCATGTGAGTCAGCACATTTGCTTGGAATCTGCCTATTGTGGCTGCTCTCCTTCCCAGGAGAGTAGATTCTGTCTCTTGGTATGTCTGGATAAAATAGGCTTCAGTTGCTTAGTTTGGTAAAAGGTATTGCCATATGAGAAGTAGCCTTACATCAGGTGAATTTGCTTCATTTCTGATAATGTAATTCTGAGTTGCAATGTTACTGCTTATTCAGTATCATACATAGGGAATAAATTAATCCTTTCTCATTATTATTATACAAGTACTACTGCTAATTTTATATTTACTAAGAATATGAATGGAGATGAAATTACCCCTTTCCTCTAAAAAAAATTAAGGGATTTTCCTATGTATCTGTATATATTTTTCTTCCAACTTTTGCTGTAACCAATTTGACATTTGTCTTATTTCAACACAGAATGCTCCTGATTCCAGGGATTATAGAGAAGTGAAGGATGAGTGTTTGGGGTGATATCTATTCACCCTTATGAATTGGGAGAAATAAGCTATTTTCTTCAACAAACTCCTCTTTGTAATCTTCTTTTCTTATAAATAAATGCACAGGATATCAGAACTTCATATACACTAAAAGGTTTCAATCTCTTGAATCTCCCTGAATAGCTTACATCCTTGAAATGTTAATTAGAAGGTGTTCTATTTATTTTTGTAACTCAGCTGGGAATGTTGTTTTTTTTTTTAAACCTACTTCAGAAAACATACCAAATTCCTTTGATATTGATTTTAATTTTTTTAGCACCTTAAGCTTCTCCATTTCCTTTGGAAATTGGATATATTACATCTTTAGATTTATCTTTAATTTGGGATAAAGTGTTCCTTTATTTTGAATAGGCTAGAATTTGATTCTGGGAATACCTTATAACAGGATCATCTTCAAGTAGCTATAGAAGTTATAAACCACTGGAAATATGTCAGTATTCTAATTGGTGCAGGTACCATTTTGCTGTGAATCTTTACTTCATTTTTGTAGATTAATTTCACTTGCCTGCTTGTAAAACCCATTAGAAGCCAGATTACTTGATTTTGATAGCCCTAGGATTGCCCTCAAGGGCTCAGAATATTTTAAAAAATAACACTTTCCCATCCTTGCTTCCAGAAGCACATAGAAGATCTGAGTTTTAAATTGAATGGAGTTTGGATAAATCCAGACATATGGTTGATTCACAGTTGGGGAAACAGAATAGCTGCTAAGATTCTAGAAATAACCTCATTTTAATTTTGAAAAGTGAATTATCTTTTTGAACTTCCCTATCATCTCCTGCCATCTTATCTTGCATATTCTGGTTTTTAATTAAATCCTGAATTTTTTTTATGGGACATTTTCTGTAGTATGTCTGATCAGGTTAGTGCAGTAGAAAAACTTATGCCTATATGGTCTAAGAATAAAGAGAAGAGATGGCCCAAGGAAAAATTCTAAAGTAGTCAAAATTTGGTCAGTTCTCCATCTTCTTTTTCATTAGTCATATCTTTCCATGTAAAACTATACTATGTATATGTCTATTTATCAGTTCTTTCTCTAGAGGTAGATAGTATCTTCTTTCATAGGTCTTTAATATTTGATTTGAATACCAGTCAAAAGTGGAGTTAAATCCATGGGCTCCACATATGGGGTATCTTATAAATATATCTCATCTCTGATGTATTGAGAAGTGACTGAACTCACTCATAGGTGCTTCTCAGGTTTGGTACCTAGGGACTCAGACTTCTGGCTCAGATTTCATGTTGTTTTTTGGTTATTTAATAATTTTAGTCACATCTGACTCTTTGGGACTCCATTTGGGTTTACTCAGTAAAGATACTAGAGTGGTTTCCCATTTTTGTCTTTAGGTCATTTTTACAGATGAGAAAAATGAGGCAGACATGGTTAAGTGAGTTGCCCCAGCTCACCAAGCTAATAAGTGTCTGAAGTGAGATTTGAACAAAACTTCTTGATTTTAGGCCAGGCACTGTATCTACTGCAGCACCTAGATGCTCAAATTCTATGCCTCCCCCAATGCCATGGATAGCACCTCCACATATCCTATTCTCCAATTCCTATGATTCTAGTCATCTTCTCTCAAGGTAAAATTCCCCTTCCCTTTCTTAAACCTTCAATTTATACTATCCAGCTCAGCCCCACCACACCTAATTCTTTTCCTCTTTTTTCATTAGTCCATTCCATTCCAATCCAATTCTAACCTTATCCCATCCCATCCAATTAGGATTAAAATTTGTTAAGTAAGGGTGTAAAGACAAAAAAAAAAAGTATTTTCTTTCAAGAAGCTTATGATTTCCTGGGAGTGGAGGAATAAGCTATGTAAATAGAAAAGTATGTACATGACAATTTTAAAAAAGGAAATCATTAACAAATCAAAACCCTCAAGAATTGTTGTTTTATCTCTAAACATATCTCAGATCTGACTCATGTTTCTTCTATGCACATACATAGGCACCCCCCCCCAATTCAAGTCCTAATTATCTCTCATTAATGCTATTCCAACAACTTCAGAATTGGGTCCTTAGATTCCAAGCTTCTTTCAATTCATCTTCCACAGAGATATCACAATCATCTTCTGAAAGTATAATTCAGATTATGTTGAATCTGTTTTTCCCTACAATGTATAGAATAAAATGCAAGTTCCTCAGCTTGACATTTAAAGTTTTTTACAATTTGAATTATTTCACATTATACCTCTTTGCACCATCTATGGTCTGGTCATATTAATTCTCCTATATCATTAACAAAACTTTATTTCATTCTATATTTCTTTTTTCCATGTTTGGTGCTGTATGATAACACTGCATTCCTGGACATGCTCTCTAATATAGATAGATTATTTCTTTTTCACTGGCCCAAGAGCAGCAGTTGGCATGGTAATTGATCCCTACTGTCACTTCTATTGACCCAAACAAAGAAAGCTTGGCTTTAATTCCTGTCAAAATTTCAGAATGTATCATTAAAGGGAGTGCTAAGGAATGTCTAGAAGAAGAAGAGATGATCACAAAGAACCAGCATGGCTTCCCTCAGAACAAATCAACCAGTAAACTGGGAAATCAGGGAATGCTGTATATAGCATTTACCTAGATTTTAGTAACATATTTGACAGTACCAGGAACCTCATTTGAGAAATGGAGATATAGGGGCTAGATGTTCATAGATCACAATCATGATTAAGTAACTATACCCAATGAGTCAGTTGTCAATACACTTTCAGTGTCAACTTTAATTGAAATCTCTAAAGGAATCTATAATTGATCCTGTATCATTTAAGATCTTTATCAGGGACTTGAATATAAAAGTATAGATGGTATATTTATCAAATTTACATATGACAGAAATCTAGGAATTATATGTAGCCTGTTAGATGATAGATTTAGCATAAGAAAAAATCTTGACATTAGATCACTAGGCTAAATCTATTATGATGAACTTTAATAGATATGTGTGGGATCTTGAATTTGGTCTTAAAAATCAGTTTCAGAAGTGAAAGGTGGGGAAAATGATGCAAAAAGTATTTGTGCATTGAAAGCTCAATATCAGTCAATAGTGTTTTATGCCAGTTCCCAAAGCTAATACAATGTTATGTTGACTTAAGAGAGTCAGAGCATTCTCTACTAGGGGATTGATGGCTCTGTTGTAGTCTGCCATGGTTGAATGTAATACTGTGTTTGGTTCAGGGCACCATCTTTTAGGAAACATTGATACAGCAACATGTTGTCTGGGAAAAGATGATCAGATGATGGGGTGCTTTTAAATCCTTTCATGTGAGGATCAGTTGAATGAACTGAGGAGGTTTACTCTGGAGCAGAAACTTTGAAGAATAAATGCCAGCTGTCTTTGAAGTGTTTAAAAGGTTAAATTTTGGGAAGGGATTCAATTTAATCTCTTTTGCCTTAAAGATCTGAAATTAGACAAGGGGCAGAATTTGCAGAGGGGGTAAATTTAGGGCTGATATGAAGAAAACCTTTTTAACAATAACAATAATTCAATGGAGCAGGGATTCTTATTTCCCTCTTATTAGAGGTCTTTAAGCAAAGATTGGAGGACCATCTTTTGGGAATATAGAAGTATTTCTTGTTCATATGTGGGTTAGATTTTATGCTCCATGATGTCTTTCATCTCTGTGATTCAGTGATTTAGAGATTCTATTAGTTGTTAAAAATATCTCAATATCCTGAGGTGTGGTCATTCTACAATCCTGTTTCTTGGATTAATCAGCAGATTGATTGACATGTATCATTATCCCTATTTGATAGATATGGAAATGGAAGCATCAAGGATTTAGATAACTAGGACAAATTCACACCCAAAATTGATGGAAAGAGCCAAGTCCAAAACTAAACTTTTTTTATTTTGCCTCCAAGGTGACTAGAAACATGGGTTACTTATGGCTAAGGGTCTTTTCATTCCCAGAGCTGTTGAAATGAGAACCATTTCCTATTTGTTTATTGATAATTCTGATTTGTTGAAAAAAAGGAAGAAGCCCTGAAATTTTTAGATTTAAAAGACATTGGTGATAAATTTAAAAATGGAAAGTATCCAGGGGTCTGGGTCCACAAAATAGGTATAATTTTTCTTCTCTTGGAAAAGAACAATTGCAAAAGTCCCTGGTTATATGAAATTCCATTCCTGTTATTGGCTTAGAGAAAGAGCAGCATTCATCCTCAATGGTTCATTTCAGCCCCAAAGACAAAAGGAAAATAACTGTGGAGGCCAAAGCAATCCCTTAAGAGCACATCTCTCCTGCCTCTTGTCGCTAACCAATCTGTAACTTTTTTTTCTGTTTTAAATGCTTCAAGCAGCAAAACCAGCTCTGAGGTGTCTAAATCAGATCTAATAGATCTAAATCTATAGAATCTATAGCTAAATCTAATAGACTCAGTATTTAATATCCTACATTTAGGGGCCATTTAATCCAAAATCTTCATTTTAGAAGTGAGGAAGATGACTCCGGGACTTACTTGCTGAAAGTTACACTGGTATTAAGTGGAGGAGCTTGAACCCAATCCCTTTGATACTAAATCCAAAGCTCTACAACAATAGTTGTTCTCACTAACATCTTTTTAATTCTTTCTCAAGTCTCATATAACATCTTATTTTGTATGCCTTGAATACACTTGAAAATAATACTTAGTAAGGGCAGTTAGATGGGCAGTAGATAGAGCACTGACTTTGGAGTCAGGAGGATCTGAGTTCAAATTTGACTTCATAATTCAACATTTAGTAGCTGTATAACCCTGGGCAAGTTGCATAATCCCAATTGCCTTTCCAAAAAACCTCTAATGATAATATTTAATACTTCCTTAAGGTTTGCAAAATGTTTTACAAATGTTATCTCATTTGATTTTCACAATGTCCAGGGAAGGGAGGTATGTTGTGCCACAGTTCCCATGTCTCAGTTTCCCTCAATCATTCTTTCTCAGTTTCCCAATTGTTCTGCCTTGGTAGCATCCCCTGCTTCTGACTACCAAGATAATTCGGCTGCAGAGTTTTGACTACTGGCATTCCAAGGAGTCATAAAACCTCCAGATGGCCAATCTCAAATACCTAGACCCTTATCTTTTGGCTTCAGACTCTGTGGCTCCTAGCTTCTTCCCAAACTTATCAGAATTTATGATCCTTCCTCCATACCCCAAGCTGTCAGAACTGAATTGATAGTCCTTTCCTTGAACTCCAATACCCCCCCAGTGCTCTACCCCTCCTTTTGCCCCTTGAGCTGCTTTCATTTCCCTGAGCATTGGAGTCTTATAAAATCCTTGATACCCCTCAATAGATCACTGAATACTTTGAGACAATAGTCCTATTCAGTCAACTAGTCTTACCTTTCCATTAATATCAATAAAATATTAATAATCTCCAGTCTGTAGTACTGCCTCAGTTTCTCCCAGAGCATTATAGGTACTATAATTATATTCATTTTATATTTAAATAAACCATTTTGTAAATGGTTGTCCAGGGTCACCCACCTGGGAAATTTCTGAAACTGGATTTGAACTCAGGTTTTCCTGACTCCAGGTCTAGTAGTTTAATGTGCCACTATCCTGAAAATTAACTTGCAGTTTTTCCTTTATAATTGTCTGTTTTGAAAAGACAGAATTTTGTTGTAGAAAGAGTACTCAATTGGACTCAGAAAATGGGTTTGAGTGTCAGCTCTGTTGCTATATGGTCCTCTTATCAGAATGTGTAGAGCAATTGAGGCAATATCATATGTTATGAATTTGAAGCATTATACTTATTTTTTCTTCTGAGGATCAGTGACTGTGTTATTCTTTTAAAATGATAAACCAGTTTCCATTCAGTGGTTCAATGTTAGCTACTTAGGACCTATTGTTTTGTATGGAGTGACATAGGAAATGGGCAACTCATTACTTTCCTAAAGGATTTTGATAATGATGATATTGACAAGGAAAGTTAAGCAGGTAAGTCTTTCTTTAGTGTGGTAAGATGGCTGAGTGAAAGATTTGACTGATTTCCTGTGTCCAATTGTAATGCTCAGGGAGAAACTGAGGCAGTATCACACATTGGAGATCAGGTAATACTTTATTGATGTTAATTGAGAGTTCAGAATGCATAGCTATGGAGCGGGACTGCTGGGACTATTATCTTAAAGCACACAGTCCATTGTGAGTTTAGACTGACAAACATGCCAGCTGACTGGATCTCAGGCAGGTCCAGCAAATAGTAAGTTTGGTCATAACATTTTTATAGACCTGGGAACTAAGAACTCAAGAGGCAAAAGTTACAAAAGGAGGGGTTTGAGCACTGGGGAGGGGAAGGAGAATTGAGTTCCAGGAAGGGCTATCAATTCAATTCTGACAGGTAGGGAGTAAAAGGAAGCTTGAGACAGGAACTGGGAGACAGTAAGTCTGAAGCCAAAAGATAAGGGGTGTCAAGATGGAACATCTGGAGGTTTTATCACTCTTTTGGAATGTGAGTCCAATTATTTCTGATGGTCAGAAGGAAGGAGGTTGCTATATTTGGGCAGAACAATCAAGGGAAACTGAAACAGAGCAACTGAGGGAAACTGAGACAGGGGAACTGTGGCACAACACAATCTATGGAGATATATGAGCAGCAGGGAATGGACTTGAGAGAAGCCTGGTGAAAATATTTTTTAAGAGGAATCTTTCTGACTCTCTTGATGGTTCTTTGGTGATGGTAGACATACCTATGTTTTTGCCCATATCTCTGTGATTCCCTCTCTCTTGCTCTTGTTGTATTATGGACTAAGGGAGACAGAGTCTGGTCTTTCCACAAATTCATCTGGACCAGATTTTCTGTTCTATTTCTCCAAACAAGGTAATATGTATATGTTAAAGCATTTATCAGGTATTTTGTTTTAGGCACTGTGCTAAGCATCAGGGATTCCCCCCCCCCCCCAGGGAACATTTAACTTCTGACTTAAAAAAACAAAAAAAAAACAAAAACCAAAACCAAAAACCAAAACCAAAACCAAAAACTAGTGTTGATTGTTGGTATTAGTGATTAAGATAACAATGACAGAAATCAAAGAAGAATAACCACTACAACAATGACAAGCAGTCCAAATTTTAATGTTCAAAATGCTTTCCTCATAATACTTGAAGGCTGGAGTGTAAATATTGTTATCCTTACTTAACAAATGCAGAAAATAAAGCCTAATGGCAAAATGACTGGCTCATGTTCACACGTCAAGCAAGTCAGAATGTGGATACGAATCTAAATGTTTCCTGTCTACAAGGATTGGTCTACTTTCCTTCCTACTTTTCTCCTTGTCTTCTATACCATGTTGTCTCAGTTTGTGGCTCCCAGAAACAAAAAGAATGGGACACTAGTGGATATGATTTCCTTTTAGCCCTATTTTAAATCTCTGAAGAACAATTTTTAAAGTAATAGGAAAGGAATGGAAAAGGTAAAGTCATTATTTCTCTTTCTATAAACAAAGGCAAGGATAGGGTCTTGGGTGAAAATTGCTCTTTCTGTTCTAATTATTTGAAAATCTGCTTTAATGTTTACCTATGGCTTCATGGGTGTTTTGTGAGCAAAGCAGATATTTTGGGCACCTGCCAATCTCTTAATGCATTTTTTTCAGTCTGTGAATGAAATTTTAAATTGTCCTGAAGTCAGTCCTCAGACCCTGGCAGTCTGTTCTATTATCTTTCTGTGAAAGGATCTTCTTACATGCCCGAAATAGGGGGAGAAGAAGCTTTTCCATCTCAGAGAGGCACGAGTTGGCTGCAAATATGAAAATTCTGTTTATGGAAGATATTTCTCATGGGGAAAAATAATTCTCACATACATGACTCAATGCTTATTTCTAGAAGAACAAGGAGTTCAGGAAGCAAATCTATTTCTAAATCTAAATGAAAGCTTTATTTAAAGAGTGTAATTGGAATAAATCTCTAGTGAGAAAGTGGTTAAAGTGCACAGCTGCTGGAACTGAATTCACACTTTTTTTTCCCCTACGAAATCAAGGTTAGGGAAGTGCAGCCTGCATGTATGAACAAAATGTCCGATGTCAGGGCATGTGGAGGTATCATCTTCCCCTGGCACTGTAATCACTACAACCCATTGTGCAAAACAAATGGATTTATAAAAAGAATGCTGCTTCTCAGAAGGAAGGGGGTTATCTAGGTTATGTGGCACTGATGTTGCTGCTATTGAGCAGAAAGAAGCAAAAGGAAGTTGATTATTTAAATGGACCCCAAAGCTGCATAAGGACTAAGCCATCAATCCTTGGATGGTGCATTTAGGATGCTCTTCTGATCAAAATTGTTAAAGTTGTTAAAGAATGGAGTCTATTGAAATTCCTTTTTTGCCTTGATAATCCCCCTAAACATTTCCTTCCTTATTTATTATCTTTTGACTTGCTTTCCTTTTGTTCATCTCCCCTTCATTCTGTGCCTTTTCCACCCCTGATTCATTACTATGTTTGTTCTTCTTCTTTCATTTTCTGCCTTCCTCATTCTTCTTTTTCATTCTCTTTCTTCTCCTTTTCTTCCCTCCCACCCCTCTTCCCATTTCTTTTAAGCCATTTCCTATATTTATCTTTTGGTTAATGATAGAATCAGTTATTAATTAAAAATCTAAACCATATGATTCTCTCATGATTTACTGAAATCCCCCAAGCTAAGATAAAAAAGATTTCTACTTATTTAGCCTGAGCTTCAAATCCCTCTCCTCTTTACTATTGTGTACTATAAAAGATTCAATGGATTCCTCTGTACATAATTAATAGCAGATATGAAGCATATAAATAAATAGATGCATAGGATAGACAGAGTGCCAGACCTGGAGTCAAGAACTCCTTAGTTCAAATTTAGTCTCAGATACTTCCTGGGTGTGTAACTGTGTGGAATTAATTGAGTGAAGACACTCTCTTGGGAATATAACCTTAAATGATAGCTTAATTTTGGCTTGAGATTTTATAATAACAAATAGAGCTATAGTTAAAAAAACGTTATAGGTGTTCATCCCCTCTGGTTTCAATTAGGGTTTAATTACCTCTTTTAAAGGCAATTTCTTCTTTTATTTCTGGGTTAGAATATAAGCCTGGGCTCCCTCAAATGATGGAAGAAGAGTCTAGACTGGGAAGGAGTGGGGGCTTCTAAATTCACATTCTTTAATTTTGTGTTTTACAGTTTTTACTTTGTGCTCCTTTTACTGAAAAAAATACTTTGTCAGATGGAAGATGCCCTTTCTCATGAGATTGTAATAACCCCTTTTTTGCTTTTTCTTACTCTGAGAGTCTCTGATTGTTTTTGTGGTTGATACTGTCCCACATGTAATCCTGGCAAGTCACTTAACCTGTTTCCCTCCATTTCTTCAACTGTAAAATGGGTATAATAATAATAATCTCTATCTACCAGGAGTATTGTGAGGATCAAATGATATAATAATAATTGTAAAGTACTTGGCACATAATAAATGCGATGTAAGTGGTGAAGTGTGAGAAAGTTACAAGCCCTGAGAAAGGAGTGGCCCAAATAATGCTGGCCACTAGCGGTAATTTAAAAGTGATTCTGTTGGTCAGTAAGCTGTAGGACTCAATTCTGGGAATTGCCCCTCTCCAACCACACCTCAAGCCACCATATTAGTATATCCACCTTATCTTTGCTTCTCTTTCCTATAAGATCCCCTCCTTTGCTAAATTTCCTCAGAATTAGCCCCCTGTCAAGCAGCAGTAATATCTTTTTGTTTCTGGCTTTTTGCTAAATTCTCTTGGAAATTAGCCTGCTGTCAAGCAGTATAATAAATCTTTGCCTCTTAACTTAGAGACTAACTGAGTATGTGAATTCTTTCACCAACCCATGACATCTACCAAGGGGGACCCTAATCTTTTTTTTTAATTTTATTTTTTTTATTTTATTTGCATAACATATGTGTGGGTAATTCTTCAACAATAACCCTTACATAGCTTTCCATTACAAATTTTCCCCCCAACTCCCCACCCCTCCCCTAGATGGCAGGATATCCACTACATGTTAATTATGTTAAAATATTGGTAAATCGAATATATGTATACATATTTCCAAACTTGTCATTGTTGTGCAAGAAAAATCTTGTCTACACAAAAGATATATCAGATAAAGGAAACACAATGTAAGCAAACATCAATCAAGGAGTATGAGAATGTTATGTTGTGGTCCACATTTCACATCCCTCTCTCTGGGTGTATATGGCTTTCTTCAGTGAACAATTGGAGGTGGTTTGAAACATTTCATTGTTGAAGAGAGCCATGTCCATCAGAATTGATCGTCATATAGTACTGTTGTTGCCGTGTATAATGATCTCCTGGTTCTGCTCATTTCACTCAGCATCAGTTCATGTAAGTCTCTCCAGGCCTCTCTGAAATCATCTTGCTGGTCATTTCTTACAGAACAATAATATTCCATAATATTCATATACCATAATTTATTCAGCCATTCTCCAATTGAAGGGCATCTATTCAATTTCCAGTTTCTAGCCACCACAAAAAGGGCTGCCACAAACATTCTTGCACATGTGGGGCCTTTTCCTTCCTTTATGATTTCTTTGGGATATAAGCCCAATAGAAATGCTGCTGGGTCAAAGGGTATGCACAGTTTGATAACTTTTTGAGCATAGCTCCAAATTGTTCTCCAGAATGGCTGTATCCGTTCACAGCTCCACCAACAATGCATCAGTGTCCCAGCCCTCCCACAACCCCTCCAACATTCATCATTAACTTTTCCTGTCATTTTAGCCAATCTGACAGGTGTGAAGTGGTATCTCAGGGTTGTCTTGATTTGCATTTCTCTGATCAATAGTGATTTGGAGCACCTTTTCATATGACTATAAATAGTTTTAATTTCATCCTCTGAAAATTGTCTGTTCATATCCTTTGACCATTTATTGATTGGAGAATGGCTTGAATTTTTATAAATATGAGACAATTCTCTATATATTTTAGAGATGAGACCTTTATCAGAACCCTTAAATGTAAAGATGATTTCCCAATTTATTGCTTCCCTCCTAATCTTGTCTGCATTGATTTTGTTTGTACAAAAACTTTTTAACTTAATATAGTCAAAGTTATCTATCTGGTTTTCAATTAAGAGTTCCAGTTCTTCCTTGGACATAAATTTATTCCATCTCCATAGGTCTGAGAGGTAAACTATATTACATTCCTCTAATTTACTTATAGTATCACTCTTTATATCCAGATCATGAATCCATTTAGATCTTATCTTGGTATGTGGTGTTAGATGTGGGTCAAGCCCCAATTTCTTCCACACTAGTTTCCAGTTTTCCCAGCAGTTTTTGTCAAATAGTGAATACTTATCCCAAAAGCTGGGGTCTTTGGGTTTATCAAAAACCAAATTGCTATAGTTATTGCCTAGTTTGTCTTGTGATTCTATCCTATTCCACTGATCGACTACTCTATTTCTTAGCCAGTAAAAAATGGTTTTGATGACCGCTGCTTTATAATATAGTTTTAGATCTGGTACAGCAAGTGGGGGACCCTAATCTTGCAGGGATATTTTCTAACAACATTTTTGATGTGATTAGGTTGATATGCTAATAGTCCTTTTTGAGCTATAATTGAGGGGATAAAGTGGGGTGATTCCCATCATAAGTGCTAGTTATTAAGCACCCATGTTTAATTATTAATAATTAATCATTACAATAATTAATTATAATTAAGCATCTATGATCACTAATTTCAATATCAAAAATCAAGAATTAAGACGAACTTAATGAAATGGAGACAATTTGGAAGTATGTTTTTGCCATATGCATATAGCAGTTGGGGAAGGACTTGGACCAATTCTTCTTGGCCATTTCTACACAATGCCATGTGTACTTGGGCAATCATCCTCATCTCCACTCCACTAAAACCTTGGACTTCATCCCTAGACTCTGAGACATGTGCTTTCACCTTACCTTCACCAGAATGAGAACACTAAGAAATTTCTCAACCATATCCAAATCATAAAATTTCCATCCCTACTCCCCTTTTTGTGTCATCTTGCCCCATTAGAATATAAGTTCCTTGAAGGCAAGTTTTGTCTTTTCTTCTTGCTTAACACAATGCCTTGAACATAACACTTAAATGTTTCATCTAGATATTTATTTATTAGATCTTTGTTGTTCTTTTGTTTATATTGATTCTAGTCTATTTGAGTCACATATCCCTTTTTCACAAATATGAAAAGGCAGAGCAGTGGAGAGCTATGGATGCATCAACATATGAGTTTACCTTCCATTCCAAGCTCCTATATCTCTGTCTTCCCTTTCATTTGTGTTGCCACTGCCACATAGCTTTTCCTGAATTCCACCTTCATCAGTTTTGGCTTGTACTTATTTCTCAACCAGATCCACAATCTTGCTGCCCATTTTCATGATCATTGCAAACATTTCATTCTGACCAGGGAACTTTAATTCCCTCCATGAATTTTTCCTTGTCCTAGAGGTATTTAGTCATGAATAGGGTACACTCAAGATGCTGCTGAGATCATACACCACTAATTAACCACCTAATGTGAATTGATAAAGAATTTACCAAATGAAATAAAACCCATGATAGTGAGAGATTAAGCAGCTTGCCTATGGTCCTGCTAGTAGGAGGCAACATGGTAGCACGAAAAGGATTGAAAACTGGAGACCTGGGATTGAAGTCCAGCTCTATCATTTATCTTTTGTGTGGCCTTGGGCAATTGACAACTCCTTTGTAAACACATCTATAAAAGCAATCACTTAATATTAATTTTTAAGTACCTATTATGTTCCAGGCACTGTCCTGGGTGCTGAAGAAATAGACAAAAAAGCAATAGTCCTTGTGCTTAAAGAGAACATATTCTATTAAAAGAAACATATACATATTACTTTCATATATATATACATATATATACATATACATATATGTATATACACATACATATATACACAAAAACTTATAAGATAAAACACACATAACCTAAAAGGGGAGCAATGACAATCTGATGTATTCTCATTCAGGAGACATTAATAGTCTTATGTTTTGTAGGAAGCTGAAGTTTTTAAGAGACAGAGGGAAAGAGGCAGTTTATACCAGGCACTGGGAGAAAGGCTTTTACAAAATCAAGGGTTGGATTAGGTGACAGCTCTAAATTGATGATTCTATGACTTCAACCCATGTCTACTTGATACCAGAGTGGCCATTCTTTAGCTATAAATTGAGTTGCTTTTCTGAGAACTGTTATCTCAAAATCTCCTCTCTGCCTCTGGGGTCTGGTGTGTTCCCTTTGGCCCTTTTTTTCTTTTTGCCATCTTGGTCTGTGATTCCCTCTTTGCTTATGAAGTAATATGAAAATAGCATTTTATTACAACTCTTTTATCTTTTATCATACTCAGTGTTTTTGCTAAAATGCTTTATTTCATGATTCCTCCCTTTCTCCTCCCTCTTCCACTTCAAATATTCTGTCTTCCTCATTTGACAATTCTATTGGTTTTCAAGTCTTTGAATGCCTAGTAGGTGTGTGTGTGTGGGGGGAAGTCATCTGAGCCTTTCTTTTGTACCGTATTCCTTTCTTTAGCTTTGGAACAATCTACTTTGCTCTCCTAACTGTGTCCTTTCTTGTGTCCTTTGGTGAAAATTTCTTCAATCAGCAGGTGTTGCTACATTAATCTCTTCTCTGCTTTTTCTATGGGGAGACCAGGTGCTGGAGTGTCAAAAAATTAAAGATTGCATTTGGTGGCAGGCTTGGTGGGTTTGTAATGTAAGATATCTTTGTGAGTTTCCTTGCTTTTAGTTATGGGATCTGATAGTCACTGTATTGAAAGTAGCAATTCTTTATCATCTTTTTCACCATTCAGTTCTTTTGATTTACACCCAGTGTAAATCACCGAGTTACACCTGTCTTACTGCAAGACACTATGAGAGCACTAAAGTTACTTTCTTCTTGTTGTCTAGTAAAATAAGATAATTGGATGTTAGAACTGCAGCACAACTGTCACCAAATAGGATCTGAATCTAAGACAATCCATTCCTGAATGTTAAAGGATGGAGAAAATGCTGCCCCCTCAATCTAGGTTTACTTTGTAAACCTTTCATGGAAATATACCACCTGAAAAGATCCTGTTTTCAGTATGAGGAGTAGAAATCATGGCCCAGTGCAGTAACTTACTAACTGGTGAGTTAAGCTCTCAATGAGGAGTGGGTTACCTTTTTATAGAACTATGATCAATCAAATGATTGCTGCCAGGTAGCTGGGACTATAGATTGATTTTAGAAGGGCCCTGTGTGCAAATTACCTTTCAGTTGGGAAGTGGGGAGGATCTCTATCTTAAAATGAAGAATAATTGAACATATTTTAGCACCCAACAGGAACAGTGACGTTTACCCAGAAGAGATCAAGAATTAACACATGATTATACATGAATTACCCATTAAACTGGGCTTTGTGCCTTTTGAGTAGATCCCAAAGTGTCTGATGAATAGCAAAGACTACAGTTTGCCTAATTCATACCTTTTTATATCTTTACAATGTTACAAAGGATTGTCCTCCTAGGCATTTGCATTTAGCTCAAGTTTTTAATACTGATTTCTGAAAAGATGTCTAAGTGAATGTATAACACGAATTCTTGAGTGATGGACATATTGTAGAGTCATATGGATAGAGACTGCAGGGGATTATAACAATAACAACTAATACTTATATAATTTTTTAATATTTGCAAAGTGCTTTATCTCACTTAATTCTCCAAAAAACCTTATAAAGCAAGTGCAATCTCTTGTTCATAAAAAGAAAATTTTATTGCTTAATAGTTTTCATTGTTTCTGACTCTCTGTAAAGCATTTTTTTGTCAAAGATATGAATGGCTCACCATTTCTTTCTCTCATTTTGCAGATAAGGAAACTGAGGCAAACAAATTAAGTGTTTTACCTACGGTCACACAGCTAGTAAGTGTCTGAGATCAAATTTGGGCCCAGCAAGAGAAATATGCCTAAATGTGCCCAGAAATGGCACAGAAATATTGGGTGACTTGCCTACTGTTATATAACTAGAAAGAATAAGGGATAAGAACTCAGGTTCTGATCATCTTGAACCTGTAGTGTCATTTCTGAGATGAGAGTACTGACATGGACATTCATAATTTGGTAATTTATAGAATATTCCTCAGGGTATACTGAAAGCAACTTGGACTGACACATGAGGGCTTATTATTCAACGTATTTTACATCTTTACATTTTACAACTAGCAAATATTATGAATTAGGGCTTAATTTATTGTTTTCTTGTTAACCTGAGAATGTGATGGAGAAAATGTTTATAACACAGATTAAACTTAAATTCATTGTGCATTTTTGGAGACCTAGTTGTTAAACATTTACCAGCATACTACTGCTAATTTTATATTGAGATCACCCTTAAGAGCAGCAATGAAAGTACAGCAAATGCCAACTGTAGAAATACATGCTAGTCTAATGGATATCAACTTTTTGATTGAAGTTTATTCCTCTTGTTCTTTTTGGTCTAAAAATCAAGACTTTTGTTCAGTTGTTTTTAGTCTTGTCTAACTCTTTGTAATCCCATTTGAACTTTCTTGGAAAAGATACTGGAATGATTTGCCATTGCTTTCTCTATCTCATTTTATACATGAGTAAACTGAGGCAAACAGGGTTAAGTGATTTACCTAGGATCAAACAGCTAGTAAATGCTTGATGCCATAATAAACTCAAGAAAATAAATCTTCCTGACTTCAAACCAGACATTCTTTTAACTGAGATGCTTTGTTTACCCCAAACCAAAGAATTTTTAGTTTATAATCTTCCAGTCTATTTCCAGGGCATTATAGGTTTCAATAGATGCTAGTACAGCAGAATCCAAAGCTGATCTTCAGAGAAATAAGTATTGTTTACCAAGGCCTCTGGGTTCCCTTCATACTCCAAGACTTTGTCATTCTGTGACTTCTGTGCATCCATTCCAATACTGTTGATATTTTGAATGACATTGGGCAGAGGCCACTGCTCTAATTAAATATTGCTGAGATTTTATAGTAATCATTCTTTATTTCCATGGTGATAAAAATATTGGAACAAATTGTGTATTTGGAACCACAATTGGAATAAATCATTGCTTCTGTTTGTTAAAGAATTAATTATACTGTGTTTTTCTTGATTCAGACATGCTCATTGTGTTCTGAATCTAGTCATGGTGCTCTAGGCCTAGAGTCAGGAAGCCCTGAGTTCAAATTATCCCAAAGACACTTAATAGTTGTATAAATATGGGCAAATCACTTAACTTCTGTCTGCTTCACTTTCTTCAACTGTAAAATGGGCATAATAATAGCATCTGCCCTCTCTGGTTGTAAAAAGGATCAAATGAGATATTATTTTTAAAGTGCTTAGGCCAGTATCTGGCACAAAGTAAGTACCAAAAAAAGGTAACTCCTCCCTCCTCTCCTCCTCTACTCTCATCTTTTAAGGAACAACATATATCAATTTCTTCCATCTAATTGTATTATAGTTTTAATATAATATTTTAAACTATATAATAGTTTTAATATAATATAAACATAATTATGTATAGTATATTACACATAGTGAATAATTTCAAATGGATCATAATCTTGTGATGTGGGTTCCTGTTGTGTGAGAATTTGTTGAGTGTATTTGTGGGGGAAATTGTTTCACTTTATTTGACTTGGAGTTTACTGCAGTTCTGGGTAAGTTAGTCCCAAATCTCATATATAATTTTTTGACATTTAAAATATTTTATTTTTCCCCAATTATATGTTAAAATAACATTTTTAACATTTTTTATTTAAAGTTTTGATTTACAAATTTTATCCAATTCTCCTTACTCTTCCCCCTCCCTGATTTGGTAAGCAATCATATATGGGTTATACATGTGCAATCATATAAATTATTTCTATATTAGTCCTTTTATATAAGAAGACTCAAATAAAAAAAAAGAATGAAAGTGAAAAATAGCATGCTTTAACCTATATTCAAACAATACCAGCTTTTTCGTTGAAAGCAGATAGCATTTTTCGCCATTAGTCCTTTGAGATTGTCTTGGATCATGGTATTACTGAGAATAACTGAGTTATTTACAATTCTTCATCGCACAATATTGCTCTTACTGAGTATACCATGTCCTTCTGGTTCTGTTCTCTTTACTTTGCATCAGTTAATGCAAATGTTTCAAGGTTTTTCTGAAATTATCCTCCTTCTATTTTATAGGACAATAATATAAGGTTTGTAAAATGCTTCATGTCATTTAATTCTTCCACCAATCCCATAAGGTGAATATAAGTATTTATTATCTCCACTTCATAGATGACAAAATAGTTGCATAGAAAAGTTAAGTGAAAAAAAAGAAAAGAAAAGTTAAGTGACTTGTTTGTGGCCATACAGCTAGTAAGAAACAGAAGCAGACCTGGAATCCATTACTATCTTGTTAGTCTCAATGTCTCTCTAATCATCACCTCAGGTCCATTATGGCCCAAAGAATCACAGGAAAATGGTTAGTGCCATGGCAAGAAAGCCCATTTTATTATGACCTAGATTACAAATTAGCAAAAAAAAATGCCATCCAATTCATTACAAGCCTAAGGAGGGAGAAGTCAGTACATACATATATTCTTGAGGAGCCATTTCCAACAAATACTTATAATACATAGGAAACTCATGATCATGCTAGTTCACACCTGGTCAGTTACTGGTTTCTTGGGCAGTTTGTGGTATTTTGGGTAAAGGGAAGTAGATTTTCTTATTTGCTACTCTTGGTTGTAGAGGTCTGAGTCTCTTGTCTTTTGGATGTCCTTGCATATGAACTAGGGATAAATAAAAGCAAAACATCAGGATTAGATGTGACTGCTTCTTTAGAATTGAAATCGATGCTTATTCTAAAGAAGGCTTGACAAATGTCAAGAAAGGGAAAATGTAGTGACATTCTTTCAATTCCTCCCACCTTCAACAAACTCTTTCTCTAGAGATACCACATGGAAGATAGATCAGTCTTATTCTGTTTGGCTCCAAGAAAAAAAAAAAAAAACTAGGAGCAATATACAAAAGGCAAAGAGAAGGATATATGTGCTTGATGAAAAAATAGAAAATAAGCCTTTCTAACGTGGTAAGCAATTATGTTTAGGTTATACATATGCAATCATATAAATCATTTCCATATTAGCCATTTTGTATAAGAAGACAAATAAAAGAAAAAGAAAGTGAAAAATAATATGTTTTCAAATAATATCAGCATCTTGATGCTTATTGTTGTGTGACTTTGAAGTAGTAACTTAACCTCCCTGAGTCTCAGATTCCTCCTATGTGTTGTTAAATGAGATAACTTCTGACATTTCCTTTAGCTTCAGGTATATGATCTCTCAATCCCTCACTTGAGATCCTCAGGCAGAGACTGGATCCCAACCCATCATGATCAGGTGTGTTGTAAGGAGGTTCCTTTTCCAATATCATTGACCTAGAATATCCCTCCTACCTACAAAGTTTCCTGATTCTTTGATTTAGGTGAGAACTTGTCTAAAGCCACTTTTGGCTTTTTTCACAGAAATTCCCTTGGAGTTTCCCATTCTGGACGTACTTAGCTGCTGCTATTCTATTTTACCTTTCAGTGAATAGTTATAGATTTTCACTGTATTAATTGGGGTCATCTACTGCTCACCTTGGGAGTGGGGGGAAGGAGTTCTTCCAGTACTAAATGGGAAGACTGAGTGTTCTTTCTGAGGATCACCTCCCAACTCTTCAGGGACTTTTGTGTCGCCTTATTTCTTCCTATGTTCATTCCCATGAGTCTTTGGGACACATTATGCAAATTACATATATAGAAATAGAGCTCCAACAACCATCATGAGGAAGAGATAAATGAATAAACTAGTCACTATAATTTTCTTTTCAATATAGCCACTATTTTATTATCACTATTTCTTAACAAGAAAATATTCTTATTTATTTTCTACTTAATCTCCTTGGAGGTCAAATTAACAATTTTATGGCTTTCTTGCTCCTGGATATCACATGAATAATTCAGAAATGCACTATTCACCTTGTTCTCACTTCTCCCTTATGACTAAGAATAAATGAGGGCAGTATTCTGTATGGTCCATTCTCTGGCCCTTTCCAGATTTTTAGGTACAGTTTATTTTCTTGCACTTTCTAATATTAAGAGCTTCATGTTTCCTGATCACCTGCTGGGTGTCTATGCCTAGCACTGGTTCTAAGAGAGCATATATTCTTTTCTCCTGATATAATTAATAATTTAGGTGTCAGAGCTCTTGTAGCAAGAGTGACATATATGTGCACATGCAATGTATTATTCAATGTTTAATTATATAAGTAGGGATATTTGGAATTAAAGAGAATTCAATTCAATTTTACAAATACTTATTAAGTATACTGTGCTTATTGGGAGAACAGAGAGGAAAGATAAATACATTTTATCCTAAAGAAATCCAGAGAACTTAGGTTTGTCATATATAGTGGCATTAAGATTATTTCTGAATAATTCAGTTTATACTTTTGAAATGCCAGTTTTTTCTTTTTTTTTTTTAATTGAAACTTTTTATTTGTAAAACATATGTATGGGTAATTCTTCAACACTGACCCTTACAAAGCTCTCCATTACAAATTTTTACCCCCTAGTCCCCACCCCTCTCCTAGATGGAAGGAAATCCACTACATGTTAATTATGATAAAATACTTGACAAATCGAATATATGTATACATATTTCCACACATCATTTTTGTGCAAGAAAAATCATATTTACAAGAAAAAAATCAGAGAAAGGAAACACAATGTAAGCAAACATCAAATAGAGAGCATGAAAATGTTATGTTGTGGTCCACATTTCATATCCCTCTCTCTGGGTGAATATGGCTTTCTTCACTGAACAATTGGAACTGGTTTGAAACATTTCATTGTTGAAGAGAGCCATGTCCATCAGAATTGATCATCATATAGTATTGTTGTTGCCATGTATAATGATCTTCTGGTTCTGCTCGTTTCACTCAGCATCAGTTCATGCAAGTCACTCCAGGCCTCTCTGAAATCATCCTGCTGATCATTTCTTACAGAGCAATAATATTCCATAACATCCATATACCATAATTTATTCAGCCACTCTCCAATTGATGGGCATTTATTCAATTTCCAGTTTTTAGCCATTACAAAAAGGGCTGCCACAAATATTCTTCCACATGTGGGGCCCTTTCCTTCCTTTAAGATCTCTGGGATATGGGCCCCATAGAAACACTGCTGGATCAAAGGGTATGCACAGTTTGATAACTCTTTGAGCATAGTTCCAGATTGCTCTCCAGAATGGTTGGATCTGTTCACAGTTCCACTAACAATGTATCAATGTCCAGTTTTCCCACATCCCCACCAACATTTGTCATTATCGAAATGACAGTTTTTTCAAAGTGTTTTCACATATAGCAACACTGTGAGTGAATCAGAACAAATCTTATTCTTATTTGACACACAGGCCAGTCAGTCCACAAGCTCACTTTACTATGTTCCGGGTACTGTGGTAAGCAATGTGTATATGTAGAAAGACACAAACATGGTCCCTGCCAACAAGGAACTCATGACAGAGCTCGTTGGGAGCAGTGTCATGGGGGGCATAGTGTACACATGTGACATTAAGTCACAGACATGTTATGGGACTGGTCTAGGGTCACACTGCTAGCTTGCAAGACTGAAATTTAGGACTCATGACTTCTAAAAATGTGTAGAAAGAGCCCAGATAAGACCACTTATACTACAAATATACTTCTCTAATAAACTGGCAAATTCTGAATCCCTTGCCAAGTAGGAGAGCAATTAAGCTGGAATTATAAGGTAAATATTTCCTATTGGTTATAGAGCATTTCATGTAGTAAATTTAATCAATCAAATGATTGAAAAGTTAGCTGATGGACTTAACTTTTATTAAAATTGTTTTCAGAGGCTCTATAGCTGGGGAATTTGTCCCACTTATGGAGCTAAGACAGACAGAGACCACACAGGCTTTTTGTGAGCTGTATCTCCTGGTCCTCTGGTCCTCCAGGGGCCTTCCCCAAGCTGTTGGATGCCAATAACTCCTTGCCAGTTATGCAGATTACACTTTCTGAATTGGAATCCAAGGCACATCCTTCACAGGAAATACTGGATTTTTCCTGCTGCCTTTTACACTTTGCAGTTTTCTAACATCAGGCTCGTCAGAAGCCCCTGCTTAGAATAAAGGGCCATAAATCATGGCTAACCTGGTTGAATTAGCTCTCCGCTAAAGGAGTGCACGAGACAGGATTTCATCTGCTTTTCAGCATGGCAACCTAGGAGGCATGTTGCATCAGCGCTATAAATCAGGGCTGAAACAGGAGATAGCAAAATGACAGCAGGACAATTATCATCTCGAAAATAAGAAATGCAAATTTCCTTCCTCTCAGCTGGATGGGAACCAGTGGACTTATTCTATGATGTTGATCAATGACTTTAATCTACACCCTCCAGCAGTTCATAATATTCATGTGCCACCTGTCGGCCTCTTCTGCCTTTTGGGTCAAACTGAGCCATCTTTTATATTTCCCTAGGTAAGGAGTGGAGGGAATTGGTGGAGAGAAATACTGTTGTGGACGCTTGGAAGAAAACCCCACTAGGTTAACACTAATGGGCACAAGTTCAGGTATATCAGCTCACAGACATAATTCCAAGAAATAAACTTATCTCTGGCTGGGCAGACTCTACCTGTGAAAGCAAGATTATGTAGCAGCAGTTGGGGATGTCATAAGGTTATGATTATAATCTTTCACTCTGGGCTCTCTCCTGACCTCACCACTTCCAAGATCTTGAAGCTTCCATCTCATGGACTGAGCAGTATTAAGTAGGGGATGGAAACAGTAGAAAAAGCTCTGATTTTAGAGTTAGACAACCTGGGCTTAAATTCTAGGTCCACTGCTTGTGGGTAAGCCATTTTTCTTTTCTTGGAGCATGAGGAAATTTCACTAGGTATTGATTCTGTCCCAGCTCAGGGAAAGAATGTTGACTCTGATTTTTGAGAATCTACATCCAAATCCCACCCTTTGTTAATATAGGTGTCATTGGACCAATTATTTAAACTCTTATAAGCTTCAGTTTTCTTACCTGTAAAACTAGAAGATTGGACTAGCTGGTCTCCCAGGTCCTGACTACTCTTGATCTATGAAAATTTGGTTCTAAGATTTGTGAAGGAGAAGCAGACTAACAGGTATCAAGTGAAGAATGTCCAATGGCCTACTTGGAGGTTTTGTAACAGGGATGTTAAAAGACATCATTAGGAGACAGGTCTCCAACCATGTGGTGCTGATTTCCTATAGAAGATTTACAAGAAGACAGGAGTTGCAAGTTACAAGAAGACAAGATGAGAAAGAAGACCTGAGTGGGTTCTGCCCTGATGAGGAATGTATCTATATCTATATCAGTCTATTTCTTT
>JAJPUD010003105.1:84464-151611 GCA_023553655.1 Myrmecobius fasciatus | reverse complement strand
TTCTTTCTTTCTTTCCTTCTTTCTTTCCTTTTCCCTTTCTTTCTTCCTTCCTTTCTTTCCTCCTTTCTTCCCTTCTTCCCTCCTCTTCTTCCTTCCTTCCTTCCTTCCTTCCTTCTTTCCTTCCTTCCTTCCTTCCTTCCTTCCTTCCTTCCTTCCTGCCTTCCTTCCTTCCTTTCTTCCTTCCTTCCTTTCTTCCTTCCTTCCTTCCTTCCTTCCTTCCTTCCTTCCTTCCTTCCTTCCTTCCTTCCTTCCTTCCTTCCTTCTTTCTTTCTTTCTTTCCTTCTTTCCTTCTTTCTTTCCTTCTTCCTTTCTTTCTTTCTTCCTTCCTTCCATTCTTTCCTCCTTCCTTTCTTCCCTTCTTCCCTTCTCTTCTTCCTTCTCTTCTTCCTTCCTCCCTTCCTTCTTTCCTTTTTTCCTTCCTTCTTTCCTTCCTTCCTTCCTTCTTTTCTTTCTTTCTTTTTTTAGGGATAGCTAGAGTAATCCTTTCATTTGGAAGATGAGAGATAAAGGAACTTGCTCAAGAAAGAAAAAAAAAAGGAAGGAAATAAGTATTTATTACTATCTATCATCATGTTCCTGGCACTGTGCTTAGCCCTTTACAACCATCTTGTTTGATCCTCACAACAATTATTTGAGACAGGTGCTATTATTATCCTTATTTTTCAGTTGAGGAAGCTGAGCCAGATATAGGTAAAGTGACTTACCCAGGATCACACAGCTATAAGTGTCTGAGGCTGGATTTGAACTTTCTCATTCTAGTCACTGTTTTACCTGACTGGCTCAAGGATCACCCAGTGAGTTAGCATTCAATATATAGTGAGTTGGGAGTCAGTGATGGGTGCTCCGAGTCCAAATCCTGCCCTTTCCACTGCCTCATGAGGGGAATAGATAAGTATTTATGTCACATAGAGGCAGGAATGATTACATCAAGGATTGACACCTGCCTGTAGCGACAGTAACAAAGATGGTTAAGATAGTTGGGATGCAGAATGCAATGTATGCTCACTCTCTGTCACAGAAAACCCAAAATCCTTTCATCAGTTTTCTGAGAATTAAAGAAAGGAGGGGCACATCTTATTCCAGCTGTAAATTACATTAGAAATTTAAAAATTTTTGATTAAAAAGAACATTTGCTAACCTCCTGCTGACAACAGGCAAATACATCGAGTAGACACGTTATTTTGCATGCATGGGGCTGAAAAGCCTGTATACCTGTCCTGGCATGTTCAGTTCACACTACTTAGACACAGGGCACAGGACACAGGCTAAAGAGGCAAAGTGGTTTACAAGGGGAGGCCTTAGAAGTGTTAAATGGATATTCTGACTAGGGAAAGCCTCAGTAGACATCATGTCTCCCAAATTTCCATGAGGAGCTGAAACTCAGGAAAAAATTTAGGCAAAATTGGTTCTAATCTTTCCCAAGAATCTGGAAGTCAGAGATCTCAGGGGCATTTATTTCAGCTTATCCAAGAAAGGCTTTCCTGTTTTCCCATCCCTGATAAATAATTCTTTTACCTTTATCTGAATACCTTCAGAAGTTCACATCTCCCATGGGAATCCATTCTGCTTTTGGACAGCTCTAATTTTTAGGAAAAAATTTCTCTAACATCAAGTCTAAATTTTGTCTCTACAATTTATACCCATTCTAGAATAAATACAATATCTTTTCTAAATGACATGCCTTCTAAGTGACATATCCTTCCTGAGTCTCCTCAAATTTCCAGGTACTTAAATCTATCTTCATATGATACAGACTCAAGTTTTTCCACCATCATCACTACCTCCCTTTGGACAATCTCCACTTTTTAAAACTGTGTTTAAAACCTAACCCCTGTTTGTCTCAGTTATTCACCTGTAAACTGATCTGGAGAAGGAAATGGTAAATCGCTGCAGTATCTTTGCCAAGAAAATCCTGAATGGGATCAGAAAGAATCAGATTTACTGAAATGACTGAACAACAACATAGTACTATTTAGCTACACAACAAGATCTATTTCTTGATTACAACTTGCAAATAGTTTCTTGTGTCTAAGTCTCTCCTAAACCTGAAAGTATGAAAGAGTTCTGTCTTAGCCTCCTAAGTCACCTTCAGCATCTAGCCTAGTGTTGACTACACAGCAGATGTCCCACAGATAACCTGCTGACTTTTATTGCATTTACCAAATTCTATAAATCCAGGCTTTAAGGACATCCAGGAAAGTATGGAGAACTGAGAAGAACCCAGATAAATTCTGAAGAGACTGCAGAATGGATTTAGAGCTGGGAGGGACCTTTGAAGTCATGTTAGTTCCACTTCCTTATTTGAAATATGAGGAGTCTAATACCTAGGAAAGTACAATGATATTCTTGAGACAAATAGATATAAGTGGCAAAAAAGGATATTAATCCAGCTTCTCTGATTTGAGATCCCAGATTCTCTATCATACTATCTTACATTTTATTGTTTGCATTCTTACTGAAATTCAAAGATTATGACTCATCTCTTCATAGGACCTTCAATAAATGTGTTCTTTTCTCAGCCATTTTCTCAGTAGAACAATGGAAACATAACACTAAGGAGAAGGCCTGGATATCTAGAATGAGAAGGGAGAATTTTTAAGAGAATGGGTGATGAAAATTACATCATTCTAGAGCTATAGAAGCTGTTTTCTCAGCCTACTGAAACATTTATTAAGTGGAGTGCTAATAGACTTGATCAGAAAGATGCTGATGTGGTGCTAATGGAATTTTTCAAAATCTAGCTGGGTCTTGTTTTAATGCAGTTTCTTACCTACTTTTTCTTTTCTGTGAAATAACAGAATCTGATTTGCAATGACCTCTCTATATGAAGAAAGCAAACCAAATACTAATATAGATAGAGAAACTATGACTTATTAGAATTTGAAGAGGAAGAAAGTTATTAGGCAAGAATCTTTTCAAAATATGGAAGAAAAACTGGTTTTCAAGGAGACTAAGAAATTAGATTTATGTAGTGCTGTAAAAATTTCAGAGTATTTTTCATTAGCCTTATAGATTCAGAGCTGGAAGGACCTCAAGGTTATCTGTTTTAAGCCTTTCATGTTCTTGATGAGGTCACTGTGGCCCAGTGAGGTTATGTGATTAGCTTGAGGTCACTCAGGTAATAAAAAGGATCATAGTCACTATGTGAGCCCTATATTATGACTTCAAATCCATACAGTCTTCAAGATACTATCATATCTTTCTGCCTCCATAGCAACATCAGGAGCTTCTATATTCAGACCAAGTTAAATACCTTGCCTATGATCACCTGGCTTGTAAATATTGGGGCCTGATTTTAAACCAGATCTGACTTTAAGTCTGGTGAGCATTCATTATTCATGGAGACATATTGTCTTGTTTCACAATACAGATGACAATATATTATATATTGGGAGCAATCTCATCTGTAATATTTAGAATCCACCATAATTTGTCCATTTTTGATGAAAAATATAAACTGTTGTCTTTTCTGGCTTTCATTATATTCACTTATTGATTGTATGATTCTTATTGATACAGACTATATCTATTTTGTTGTCTTGAACTGTTATTTAAAGTGTTCATATTAAATATTCTGTGTATTCTTTATTCATATGAAAAATAGTTTGGTGAAATGGTGAAATGACCTGAGATTGGGAGAACAGATCAGTCATTCCCATATTCTATTGGTGGGAAGCAGCTAATAAAAATACATGGAGTTGGGAGAGGAGATGGAGTGTTATCCAACATGATTTTCCTTATGTGCATGTCTGAAACTGTCACTCCTTTACTCAATAAACTTTAGTGGCTCCCAATTACCCCAGAATCAAATATAAAGTAAAATATAAACATTTTCTATTTGCCATTTAAAGCTTTTCACAATATATCTGCTTTTCACTTTCACAGCATTGTTATACTTTATTCCCCTTCACATAGTCTACAATCCTATGACAATGGGTCCTTTAATTTCCTAGACATTGACTTCTGACCTGCAAATGCACCTTAAGTAACCTTGAGCCTATCTCTTCCCTGCAGCTGCATCTCCTAATTTTGCTGACTCTTCACATTAGAATGAGTGCTCCTTTAGAATAGGTATCATGTTTTTCAGTTTGCATCCAAAGCATTTAGCATGGTGACTGGCACATAGTAAGCATTTAATGAATTCTCCCCCCACACCATTCATTCATTTTGAATCAAAAGAAAGAAAGTATTACAGACTCCAAATAAAGTGCACTTTTAGAATATTTGGGTAAATGCAGGCAAGTCAATTGATTTCTCTGCGACTGTTTCCTCATCTGTACCAAGCATGAGATTGCTGGATAAGATGATCCTATCTTCCTGCTCTCAAACCTTATGAATCTATGGTTATACCTATACATTCACAGAGTTTATAAGAGCACACCTAGGTTTTTATTAGCCTTTGTGGAAGCTATCTTAGGTATGGAGTCCAGAATGAACATGGTGCATGTGGTCATGGGACAATGTGAAAACCAGTCTGAGTGCAGTCCAGAAAAGGGGTGGGGAAGATTTCCATTTGTGAATTACTGATGGATTAACTGAGATATAAAGGATGGCTCAGAGTATGGTGGATATTAGAAACTGCTGAAAGAGTTTTGGAATTAATTCCACAGGAAATAAAATGCAGTTTTGTATAAAACATAGAAAAGCTCAGAAAATCTCAATAGAAAAGTTCAAAAGAGACAAGGATGAGAGTATATTCTCATCAGATCCTTTTTTCTCTTTGTACACTTTATCATATACTAGCTTATATGTCAAATCCAATCCATCATTTCTTGGTTTTTGTGAAATTACATCAGAAAAACATTCAGGTCTCTCCTTTCTCATCTCTGCCCTTCCTCCAATTTCCTTTGTTGTTGTTCTTGTTTAGTTGTTTTCAGTCTTGACTGACTCTTCTTGTTTCCACTTGGGGTTTTCTTGGCACAGATACTAGAATGACTTGCCATTTACTTTTTCAGTTCATTTTACAGATGAGGAAACTGAGATAAATAGGGTTAAGTGACTTGCCCAGGGTCACACAGCTAGTAAGTATCTGAGGCCAAATTTGAATTCAGGTCTCCCTAACTCTAGACCCAGTGCTCTGTCCAACATGATGCCCAGCTGCCCCTGGTTTCCTTGTTTTAATTTCCTTCAAATCTAAGTTAATATTCTACCTTTTGCAAGAAGCAAACATTAAGTTAATATTCTATCTTTTGCAATAAGATGTTCCATCTCCTTAAAACTAGTGTTTTCTTTCTCTCTGATATTACTTCAATTTATGTTAGATGTATCTTATTTGTGCATAGTTGTTTGTATGTTATTTCCTCTTGGATTGTAAGCTGCTCGAGGGCAGAGATTGTTATTAAGCACCTTTTATACATTGGAACTTCTCGAAAGTGCTTAGTGCTTGTGGAATCCACTTGACTTGGTGCTGGAGCTGAAGTGAAATTTGAGAGGTTTTTTTTGGGGGGGAGGAATTTAAATGGCTATTTCAACCTCTTCACTTTACAGTGAAGTTAAATGAATTTCCCAAGTTTATTTATGTAGATAGTTGCAGAATTAGAATTCAACCCAATTCTTCTGATTCTAGACTCAATATTCTTTCTACTATGTCATATTCCTTCCTGCATTCACTCCTGTGATACTGATGAATGGGTGCTATCAGTGAAAAAGAAACTGATTCTGCAGGGGTTAATTTGCATTGATTCTCCCAGAATTATAACCACTTTTTTATGGTAGAGCAGGTGGACTTAGTGAGATATTCTTACATATACATCCATTCATTTGTCTCATTCTTTTGGTATATTTCATTATCGTCTTCCACAATTTATTGTCACCTATACAATATTTGAGGTCAGGGATTTGCTACTACAGAGCCCAGCTCAGTCCTGTGAGAATAGAATAAATATTTTTGCTGATGATAAAGGGTATGGTTAGTGGGTATGGAATTCATTCTCATGCATTGAATGATATCTTCTCTTACTTAATCCCCTGTATATGTGCTCCCATTGAGAACATTGCCTATGTACATCAACACAGTCTCAAGCAGCCTCTTCCTTCAGAGAAAGATACACTGATATGGACAGTCAGAATGATTAATGAATGTCTCCTACTGCAGGGGAATTCTACTAATCTTGTATTTAGCTTTATCTGACATGCTCATGATTATTCAAGGATAGTTGGGGCTTACCTCTAATAGAGCATCTTAACTCCCTTAGACTACCTGAGGCAAAATCTCCTGGCATTCTAAAATATATAGAACATGTGCAGGTCAGACTATTATTTGGAGAAAGACAATATTCTGGCAGCAGTTATGAATAGAAATTAATTTCCTTGGACAAGGTAGGAAGCCAATAAGTGACAGTGAAGAAGTTGTACATGTCTTCCTGTATCCTTTCTATATGAGTAAATATTTTTACATGGTTGGTCTGTTATTTAATAAGTCTTTAATGGAATAAAGTATGTCTGTGATTCTATTTCTTCAAGTACCAAATTCAATACTGATTTTTATGGGAATAATCAGAAACACTAATACCATACATCAGTCTTAGACAAGAAACTCTATTAGAGATTAGCAATAGCCTTTGACTTTATAGCACAGAAATATTTTGTTCAATTTCTCAGGAACAAGTAGAGGATGTTTGTGTCCACACTCATGTTTGGAATGGAATCATCTGCCCTGAGCCATATAGTTTTTAAAGTATACTTTCTATATTTTATCTGCAAAATCTGGTAGAGCAAACCATATTGCAAGTGTAGCTTAGAGTAAAGGAAAAAAGCATCAACTTTCACTCCTAGGAAACTTGTATTCCTTGTTTGCTAGAGGTAAAACTATGATTTCTATAGGGAATGGAAATAGTGATAAAGAAAATAAGATAGTGATGAAAGAAAAAAGGAATGATAGAAGCAATGGAATATTAATTAAAATGAGACAATGCCTGTATGACTTAAAGACATAAATTAGAAGTAATTCAAATAAAAAAAGGAGTGGGGCATTAGCTAAAGAATTATTTAAAGAGACAGATGTGGATACATAGGGAACTCACTAATCAACTTAGATTTTTAAAAATAAAAGCAATGAAGAGTGAAAAAAATGGAATAGATAGAAATATCAAGAGAGAAAAAAAATCATTAATGAAGCTGGACTGCTTAGGAAAACTAAGCACAAATTTTCTCCCTCTTCCTCCCCAATCTGCCCTTATAGCAATATTGGGGAAGAAAGTAAGATCAAATAAGGGATAGAATTATTGAATGAATAGGATGATAATATAACTGATAAAATAGAGAAGGTAGAGCCCCACAATTTTAATTTATCATCAAGTTTGTCCACCAAAGAGAATGACATTTAGACTAGAAGGGATAGAAAGGAGCAAATCAAAAGTTGATATTCGTGGTAAATACAAAGATAGTAAGAGGACATCATCTTCTCTTGATAATTTGAAGTCATTAGATCCATATAAATTATATCCTGCAGTACTAAAGAAGTTGGTGGATGGGAAAAATGATTTAAGTGATCTTTAAAGGAAAAAGTAAAGGAAATGTCTTGGAAAAATCGATGTCAATTTTCAAAAAAGGGAAAAGAATGGAAATTGTAAATTACAGGATGGAAAGTTTGGCTTTGATTCCTGAGGGCAGTCCAAAGCATGTAATAAAAGAGGAAGTGAATAAACATCTAGAAAAGGAAGTGATAATAAAGCAGTTTCATTAGAATACATATTTTCAGATTAATATTATTTCCTTTTGCAAAAGGCTGTGTAACCCTGTGTGAGATTCCTAACTTTTCAGAGTTCCAGGCAATTCTTTTTTTTTTTTTTTTTTTTTTTTTTGCTTTTTGCTGAGGCAATTAGGGTTAAGTGACTTGCCCAGGGTCACACAGCTAGGGAATGTTAAGTGTCTGAGACCAGATTTGAACTCAGGTCCTCCTGACTTCAGGGCCGGTGCTCTATCCACTGAGCCACCTAGCTGCCCCGTTCCAGGAAATTCTTGAAAATTATGTATTGCAAAGAAAGTTCTGATCCACACTGGTCAAAAAGGAAGGAGTTCCCTATAATAATGAAATTTTTGATTAGTTTTTATCTGAATCTCTATGCTAAGCTGATGGGGATTTGATAATGCTTTAGATAGATTCTGTCAGAATTTTACTGAAAGATTTGATAATGTCATTCTATTCTTATGGACAAGAAGGAAGTATGTGAACAAGTAAATAATATAGTTAGAAGATTTGAAATTGTTAGAATGGTTATGCACAAATAATGGTCATCAATAATTTGGTGAAGATGGGCTAAAGTATTTATGTTTGTTTTTATGCTGTTTCATATGTTTGTCAATAATTTGGGATGCTAATCAAATCTGAAGGTACCACAAAGGTGTAAGAATGGTCAATATTACCCCACATAACAGAATGAGAATTTACATATAAGAGCTTTATTAACCATAACTTTTAACTGACTCAAATAAGACAAAATTAAATAAAGATCAATGTAAAATCTTCCACTTGGGTTCAAAAAGTTAATTTCACGAGTACAAGATGGGCGTAAGAATTGTCAGAAATTCATTTGAAAAAGATATGGATTTTTTTGGTATTGCAATAATACTCTTAAGTTGTTACAATTATTAATATCTCCATTTTGCTGACAAGGAAATTGAGGTTCAGAGAAATTAAATGATTTGCTTGTGATTTCTCAAACCCACTCTATTCACCAAAGAATGGTAAACCCACTCACTAAGAGGAGAGAAATTTGAAGTAGGTAGGAGACTTATAAAGGTTATGGCAGGTAAAGGTTTTTGATTTCAGAACTGCTTGTCTTTAATTACCTCTCATTGAAATTCTACCAACAGTATTTTAGATCTTTAGTTTGAAGCTTTTGTCTCTGTGGAAATGAAAATAACTTCTAGAAAGAGTCATCCTATAAACCTTAAGAGTCATTCATACTTCATTGTGAATGAATGTATGTGCATTTAAGTGGTCATTAGGGAACTGAGTAGCCTGGTAATCATGTCTGCACTCAAATCTAGTGTGAATTGTATTGTAAACTCATGTGTCCTGGGCTCACAAATTCAGAAAAATATATGGGAAGGGTTCCTACTAAAAAAAGACTTAATAGGTCCCTGAGCAGTCATTTCAAGGATATCACCAAAGCAACACAAAATGACCTTTGAAGTGTTTTAGGACTTGGGGATGAGAGGTTATGTAGGATACCTAGAAAAGGAGGCAGGAGGATTTGCCCACTTCATGATTATAAAGACTGAGATTTCTGCTCTGGAGGAGACTTTTTATTTCATGTAAAATGTAAGAGAAATTTGGGACTCTGATTTTATTGGAAAAAAACATTTTGAGTGTGAACTAACTTCTTCAGTTTATATCCTTCATTTCTTGGCATAGGGAAATAATCAGCCATAGCACTTGATGAGACAGCTTTGGGAAAAAAAACTTCAAAAACAAACAAAAAACTCACCTCTTCCATGATGACTACTATGATCATCATCTCAGCCCATTTTACAATTCTTAGACCTTTCTGTCTTTTCCGTCTCTGTATGTGTATGTATGAGTGTGTGTGTATATTTGTGTGTGAATGTGTGTGCACATGTGCACATATAGGGAAAGGGAAGCTAGTATATATTTATATTTGATTTTATTTATAGGTTTTGTTAGTGCTTTTTGTATATTATATCAGTCACATCCTCTGTCCCCTAAAACACACACACATACCCCCACACAACCCCCCCCACATACCATTAAGAAAAGAAAAATAATTCATATAGTGAAATCCCAAGAGAGCTAGATGACTTGGGTTTATATCTTGATTCTATTTTTTTGTTATATCTATGGTCAAATCCCTTTTCTGCAGTTCTTCACCACCCAAAATGAGAAAGTTGTATTACATGATACCTCAGATCCCTTCTAGTTTTGAATTGATCATTTATTATCTAAAATCACCATACCTGAAATCTCATGTATTATTCATTCCATATATATAGTCCATCTTTCTCCAATAATTGGATTAATGTTAATTTAGCCTGTTGTCTGGGTGAAAATGGTCATTGGCTTTATTTCTGAGCCCAGTTTGCCTTTAGTATTGTTTCATGTTTCTTATTGAATAGTTTTAATTTTTTGAACCTATCATATAGTGCTTATCACATACTACTTCAACAGATAATATATGGAAAAAAATGCTTTACATCTATGATTCAAAGGTTTAAGACCTCACTTGATTGAAGCCATTTTTGTATTTTGCTTCTGTCTGCCTGATATCTTTCAAGAAGGTAGTTAATCTAGGCCTCTTTTCACATAATCACAGAATCTCAGAATTGGGAAAGACATCAGAAATCAACTAATTTAACTTGTACATAACTGAGAGTCCCTTAGTGGCAAAATAATCTCCAATACATGATTATTCAGTCTTGATTTGAAGATCTCAGTTAAGAGGAAGTCCACTATTTCCCAAAGTACCCAATTCCACTTTTCTTTTACACTTATAATATATAGGAAGTTTTCCTTTAAATCAAAGAAATCTGACCTTCAATTCCTTATATTATTCTGGACTTTATTCTCCATCCTTGCCCCTTCTAGGATCTAGTAGCCAAAAAAGACTTTTATTTCTACAAAATCAGAGTCCCAAATTTCTTTTACATTTTACATGTAATAAAAAGTCTCCTCCCAAGCAGAAAGACTGTCACATATTACAGTGAATGTCTAGATATTTGAGAACAATAGTCAAAAGAGAACAAGGCATAAAGTACAATAAAGCTTAATTCTGGGTTGATGTGTATAAGTCATATTCATTTTTTTATTTTTTACTTTTATTAAAGCTTTTTATTTACAGAACATGAGTAATTTTTCTACATTGACTTTTGCAAAATTTTCTGTTCCAAATTTTTCCCTCCTTTCCCCCACCCCCTCCACTAGAAGGCAAGTAGTCTAATACATGTTAAATATGTTAAAATACATGATAAATCCAATATGTGTATACATATCTATACAGTTATCTTGCTGCATAAGAAAAATCAGATCTAGAAAGAGAAAAAAAACAACCTGAGAAGGGAAACAAAATGCAAGCAAACATTCACAGAAAGCTTTAAAATGCTATGATGTGGTCTGCACTCAGATCCCACAGGCCTCTCTCTGGGTGTATATGACTATCTTCATTGCTGAACAATTGGAACTGGTTTGAAACATTTCATTGTTGAAGAGAGCCATGTCCATCAGAATTGATTATCATATAGTCTTGTTGCCATGTATAATGATCTCCTGGTTCTGCTCATTTCACTCAGCATCAGTTCATGTAACTCTCTCCAGGCCTCTCTGAAATCGTCCTGCTGGTCGTTTCTTACAGAGCAATAATATTCCATAACATTCATATACCATAATTTATTCAGCCACTCTCCAACTGATGGGCATCCTTTCAGCTTCCAGTTTCTTGGCACTACAAAAAGGGCTGCCACAAACATTCTTGCACATGTGGGTGCCTTTCCCTCCTTTAAGATCTATAAGCCATATTCATCAGTCTGGATTAGTCTTCACAGAGGAAGACCCATCCATGAAATCAAAGTTGACATTGTAGGTCATGAATGTTGTTCTCCATATTTAATTCATTGGAAAAATAAAGGAAGTTGGCAATGATCTCTTAGCTAGGAGCTGACGATGATTTATGATTTAAAGTTTACCACATTATCTCAACTAAGTAGTAGAAGTACCATTTTCACTATTTTATAGATAAATAAATTTGAGCATCAGTGAGATCAAGTGCCTTGCACAAAGCCGTATAACTGGTAAGTGACAAAGCTGTTGTACAAACTCAAGTTTCAGACTGTCCAGTTTTTCACAACACAACTGCTTCTGTACTAGTCATTGGCTTCCCATATGGCTTCTTTGAACCATGTAATTTAATACCTTTCAGACCCAGCAGTCATGAGGGTCCCAATATACCAAAAAAAAAAAAGACTGGTGGAGCAAATGGAACAGTTTCCTTGTATTTGATGGAAACCCTTTCTTCAAACTCCTCCCTTCTGACCCAGGAACCTGTGTAATGTTTCCATGGCAAATGTATTTCTCAGCTAAGTAAGCAAAGTAATTACAGTGATTGAAGTTTTAATATTTTATTAATGAAGGAGGCTGCAGGAAGACTAAGGTACTGAAGGGTATCAGTGAGACTATGAATATTGATGTGATGAGTGCTTTTTAGATTTTCATAAATCTCACTATCCTAGAAACAAGCCTGATCTGCTAGAAGCAATGTTAGTTACCTTTTACAACTTCAGAAGGGCTAGAGAGTTGAATTAATTCAATGAGTTGACTTTTTTCCTGATATGCTTTTTTTTTTCAATTTGGTTGAAATCTACAATTTTATTGGTCAACAGAAAGTCCAGTGAGGAAACTCTCTTTACCAATATGAATCTGCACCTTCTCTGAAATTTATTGTTTTAAAGAAGTGCTTGGAGCAATAATATTTTAAGTGACTTGCCCAGGGTCACACAGCTAATTTATATCAGAGCCAGGATTTTAACCTAGATTTAGTTGACTCCAAGGCTGGGTGTTTATCCACTACACCAGGTGTTTCAAAATTACAGTCAGAGACTTGCAGACTGCTTTCATAAAGCCAGAAAGTTGAGAATGATTTTTTACATTTTAAAATAGCATTTTTTCCATTAAAAATATAAAAAGCAGTTCTTAGCTTATGGGATGTATAAAAATAGGCCCAAGGAAAAAGATTTGACCATAAGGCAATAATTTGCCTACTCCTGCACTAAACCACAAGATAATTCACTGGGTTCCATGTTTTCCTTAAAGAATTATGATAGTTATAGAGTACTTATTGAGGTTTTTCCAGGAAGCCCTTTACAGACTTGAGTTCAAATGTTTCAAGAGCTAAAAGTGAAGAAGCCAAGTGTCATCTTTTCCAGGTCTTCAATGGCTCCTTGACAAATTCTTCAGTTTCGGGGTTCCTGTTCCTGTGGAATTAAGAAGGTGCATATAACTAACAAGTTAATTAAAAAGTTAGATAAATTCTGACAAGGAAGACAAATGGCAGTTCTTACCCCATTTTATTCTGTCACATATTCATTCCTGAACCTTCTCTCTCTCCATTTTTCTTTTCAGAAAGCCAGATGGTGTATTGGATTGAAGATTGAGTCTAGAGTCAAGAAGACCTGAATTTGAATCTAGGGTCAGACTTATTAGCTATGCAATCCTGGGCAAGGGTCTGCCTCAGTTTCCTCAATCATAAAATGGTCATAATAGTAGCATCTACCTTCCTGTGGTATTTAGAGGCTCAAATGAAATAATTGTAAAATATTTAGCATAATGCCTGGCACGTAGAAGGCACTTATTAAATACTTATTCCTTTTTTTCTCCTTTCCCTCTCCTTAAGACATTTACTTGACATAAAATATAAATGAAACTTTCAAGGTTATTTAGTCCATTTAATCCATTGCAGACAATGAAATAGAGACCTAGATGATCAAGATTTGGGAGGCAAAGTTGGGATTAGAACCCCATTCTCTTGACTCTCAGACTAGTACTTCATTAGTGATATTTGAATTTGAAACTCTGCCATAAGATCTCCCCACAGTTTTGCAAAGCAGTCTGATTTCCATTACTTTATCCAAGGGAGATCATTATATGTGCATCTCCATCAACAATCTCTTTTTGCTGAATTGAAAAGAAGTAAGAAAACCAAGTTGGAGAGAACTAGTTTTGAGTTCTTGTTTGTCTGAATTTAAAGGAAGGATATGCATAATCAATCCAGTTTTATTGATAGCTACTTAAAACAACGGATGTCTGATTTTAATAAAGGTGTTTATAAGGCATATTTTTGTGATGCCTCATAAACATGATATTTATCCTGATAAGAAGGGCATAAAAGTATATTATCAGCTACTAATGACAAATTAATGGACAAAAATCACATCATTAACACATCCTCCTCTGCTTCCATAGTCTTCCATAAACTCATTTACTTATTTACTGCCCTGTTTTATTTTAAAGAAGATTGATTAAAGTACTTTGCTAGTCAAAGTACTAATCAAAAGAAGAAATATTTTGAAACTCCTGTAAAGAAGTATTTAAAGGAGATGATTAGGTTTTTGGTCATGGGAAACTAAGGAAGGATGGGAGTTGGCAAAAGCAAGTGGGATGGCTTGTTTTTTTTTTTTAATGCAGGGTAGTGAGGAAGGTTAAAGACAATCATTTGTTAATCTTTTTCTTTCAACACAGTAAAAGACTAGTAGATTAAAAATTGTTCTTAGTGCCTGGAATACTTGAATTCAAGACCTGACAAATACTAGGTGTGTGACTGACTGGGCAAATCACATGCCCTTTCAATGTCTCTAAGTAATTCTTTAAGAATTAATACTTGCAGAATAGTTTCTAATTTGCACTGGCAGAGAGGAATTTCTCACTGGAAATTCTCTAACTGAAATGACAAGTATATTTTTAAAAAAGTAGATTAAAACTTTATATTTTTTTATTAGGACAAATTAATTCTTATTGAGGCAGCTCACAAAAATTCTACTCTGATGCCTCATTATGGTGGAAGTTGCATGGGGTTTTCAAAGGAAAAGTTTATAATTTTTTCTTACATTTGGAAGTCTTGCAAGTGGAGGCCCAGAGACAGATTATGTGTCTGCTCTCTTAGGCCTCATCTAGCCAAGTATAAGCAGGCTCATTAACAAAGGATTATCCACTCTGTGATGAATTATTTGACATATAGCTCTCTATGAAAGAGAAGCAAACCTCTTCTTTCATAAATGAGGAAATTACATTTCTGAAAGGGGAAGAGAGTACATGTAGATATAACCTGAAGGAGTAAAACAAAAAGACATGACTTAGACATCTCCCCCCAGCAATTTTGGTGGTCTGTTTTCATTAGTGATTATAAAACTTTTAGACTTCCCTACCTTAGGAAGGAAGTAGAACACAAAAGAAGATTATATATCATACTGTGAAATTCTCTTCTATAAATCTCTATTCCATGTTAAAAAAATATTCAACTTGATATTTTCAAAACTATCTTACTTATCTGTGCTTCCTTTTCAACTATGTTCTTTCTTTCTTTGATGTATTTTTAAAAATGTTGCAGCTCTTCCCCTCCTCTCTTCATTGGCTTTACTTCTCCTTTTTCAATTGGTCAGATAAATGTACCTTTTAAAGTTTTCTTGAATTTTGTATTTGCATTTAAAAGATCTAACTCAATTCTAGCCTTTTCATCAGGAATTGAAAGTCCTCTATTCTAGTAAAGATAATTTTCCCCCACTTAGTTTTAAGCTTTACAGGGTCAATTATTTCTGGTTATAAGCCTTTGGGAATATTGTTTAACAAGACTACATCTCATTTATACTAGAAATTGTAAGTTCTTGTGTGATTTGACTATAATTCTTAGGTCCTTTAACTTTTTTTCCATCTTCCGGTGCTATTTTTTCCTATGATGTCAAAACTCTAGATTTTGCCTAGTAAAGTCCTAAGATTTTTCTTCTTGGAATATTTTTGTCTTTTCATATTTTCTTGTTTCTGATAGATTTGGGCAGTTTTCACTCATGATTTCCTACAATGTAATGTCCAGCTTTTTTTTTAATGCTTTCACCCCAAGAGCTCTGATTATCTGTTTTCCAGATCAGTTGTTTATGATAGCAGAAACTCTGCATTTTCTTCATTTTTCCCAATTCAAAAATATTCTATTAGTTCTTGCTATGTCATGGAATATTGATTTCTGTTTGGTCTATTCTTATTTTAGTAAGTCTATTACTTGAAAACATTTTCTCACCTATGCTTTCCTCAATCTTCATATCATTTATTTCTTGCTTAATTTCTCCTAGAATTTATTTAGTCTCATGAAAAATCCAACTTTCCTTTGTATCTCTTTTTTTTTGCTTTTGTTACATAGTTATTGTCATCTTCTAGGTTGAATTTTTAGTTCTATTTGGATCTATTATGATTCATCAGAATAGTATATATTTTATGCTTATTCTCTATAGCTTTTAGTATTAAATTTGTACTTTATGTTGTGGTCAGACTTTATCTTCTGCTGTAATTTAATACTGTTATATCTTAATCTGAGTCATCTGAATTCATTTATTGATGCTCACATCCAGGGATTACAAGCCTTTGATTTCTGAGGCTCAGAATGTTGGATCTCCAGTCAAAGGGACAAAGAAATCACTCACACTAGTTTCCATTGAATTTATCATTATTTGGTCTGTTGCTATTTTTATATTTTGACTAGTGTAGCTAGAGTAAGCTGTCCTGGCTTCCTCCTTTCAAGTAGTGATCTTGGCCAGATTGGTCTTTGTAAAGATGGTCTTGCAGGCAAGTAAAATGGCTGTGCAAATTTTGCTACTCGTATTTTTTGCATAATGGTATAATTTCTCTTTCTATATTTGTAATAATAATTACACCACAATCACAAAAAAACTTAAGGAGAAAAACACTGCTGTTTAAAGTATCTCATTCAATGTTAGAGCTATAGAGTTTCTTTTCAGAGAAGCAGTTCTCAAGCTTTGGTTCTCATTATCTTTATGCTACTAAAATTTACCAAAGATCTGTTCAAAGAGTTTTCTTTATGTGGGCTATATTTAAAGATATTTAACATACTAAAAATTAAAACTAAATTTTAATTTGTAGACCCTCTGAAAGGAGTTCAGAAACCTCCAAGATTCTCTTGACCAAACTTGGAGAAGTACTGCGTTAGTGGACATTTTATTCAATTATCTTGACTCCTGAAATCATTTCCCTCTTTGCTATTTGAAATATCATAATAGGGATGTTTTTTCTTAAAACATACATATACATATGAAAACACACATAGACATTCAATGTGAACAGTAGCAAAAAGAGTAAAAATTCCTGAGACTAATAGGAATACTGTGGGAAATGAGATCACATTTTTATCTTATTTCTCTGATATCTACCCTACAAGGATTTGAAATCCGACAAGGACTCCTGAAAGTATTTATTGGTAAAAAAAATGTTCTTTATCTCTGACATATGACACAGAGCATGTAATAGTATAAAGTATTGAATCAATTAACAAAAATCAAACAATATTTATTGAGCAGCTCTTATTGAAGACAGTCATTAACTGATCATTATTATTCTTTGGCTATTTTCTTTCTTTCTTTTTTTATTAAAACTTTTTATTTACAAAACATATGCATGGGTAATTTTTCAACACTGATCTTTGCAAAACTTTGTGGTCCACATTTTTCCCTCCTTCCCCCCACTCCCTCCCCTAGATGGTGGGTACTCCAATACATGTTAACTATGTTAAAATATATGACAAATCCAATATATGTATACATATTTATGCAGTTATTTTGCTGTACAAGAAAAATTAGATCTAGAAAGAAAAAAAACCTGAGAAGGAAAACAAAATGCAAGCAAATATCAATAGAAATAGTGAAAATGCTCTGTTGTGGTCCACATTCAGATCCCACAGGCCTCTCCCTGAGTGTATATGGATTTCTTCATCACTGAACAATTGGAATTGATTTGAAACATCTCATTGTTTCATCCATCAAAACTGATCATCCTGTAATGTTGCTGTTGCTGTGTACAATGATCTCCTGGTTCTACTCACTTCACTTAGCATAAGTTCACGCAGGTCTCTCTAGGTGTCTCTGAAATCATCCTGCTGGTCGTTTCTTACAGAACAATAATAGTCCATAACATACATATACCATAATTTGTTCAGCCACTCTCCAATTGATGGGCATCTGCTCAGTTTCCAGTTTATAGCCACTACAAAAAGCGTTGCCACATACATTTTTGCACATATAAAAAACTTTATATTCCAGTGCAGCATGCAACATGTAAATAAATGGATAATTTGAGGTAAAACAAGGACCAATGAATAATTATGAAAGTCAGGCTAATTCTCAGGCACAACATTCATACACATATTAATTCTGAATTCAAGCCTATGATTGTAGCTTAGAAGAAAAGGAGATAGAAAGAAAAAAAATTCTTGAGTCCAAAATGGAACCCAAACTTTTATGTACCCAAAAGACTATATATCTGTTTAAAGTCTTCTTGTAGTTGACTCTTAAAGTTAAATAATTTTTACCTGAATCAGGGAGCCTGAGATTCATTGGACTGTATGAGAAATTTGAATGGTGAAAGCAATAATATCTTCTTGAAGAAGTAGCATAGTAGGACAATATCTGTAGTAAGAGGTTTGTTGTCGTTGTTGAGTCATTTTTGCCTCTTTGTGACCTTATTTGGGGTTTTCTTTGCATAGACACTGGAATGGTTTCCCATTTTTGTCTTCAGTTCATTTTACAGATGAGGAAACAAAGTTAAGTGACTGGCCTAGGGTGACAAAGTTAGTAAGTGACTGAGGCCAGATTTGAACTCAGAAAGATGATGTTTCCTGACTATTGGTCTGCAACTCTATCTGCCATATCACTTATTTGCCTTCTATAGCTAAAGGGCATAGATTAAAATGCCAGGTGGGCCATTTATAATCTGTGTGAAATTGGGTAAATCATTTAACCACTGTAACATGTAGGAGTGGAATTAAATTCTAAGTCCCCTTTCTTTTCTAAATCTATGAACCTATTATATAAGTGCTCAGTCTAAGGAGATTATATCATGATGTTTTAAAAGTTAAAAATATCACTGAGAATGAAGTCATTTAAAATATTTTTATTTCTCTCTTCTCTATATGCTTTAAGGTGTTCTTGTGAGTTATGAAAAAGGACATACATATAAATGTGTATGTTATACACACACACGCACACACACACACACACACACACACACACCCATATATAAACATCACAACTATTATGTGAGGCAGGGTTGTTGGAAGCCAAAGGACTGTAATCCTCAGAGAGAAGGAGAATAATCAACCCATCAGAGCTGGTGAGGCACAGGATATTATTCTATAAATATTGACACAACTAGGCAGAGATTTAGAAAAAGACATTTCATTGCAGAGTTTCTTTTAAATTGAACATCTGGATATAAGAATAAAAAATTAGCTCCATATTCTGTCTCTGGTCTGTAATGTGTTATGTATCAATAAAAAGGACTGAAAAAGAATCATTAATTAAATGGCATCTGGCTTACACATAGACCCCAAAAAGAATGAAAAAAAATGCTGGTGTGGCAAGTTTTTTTTCTCTTTCTCCCTGTGTTTCTCATCAGATTTAGACACAAAAAGAAGATACAGATTTTTTTTTAAAATCAGAAAACAAAATGCCACCAATGACAGTTATTTTTCTCCTTACCAAGACATTTTTAGGCTTACAGATAATGAAGCTTCATAATGTGAATTGGGTTGAGTCATATAAACTCTGATCTTCAGCCTTTGGCTCACATTTCATGAGGGATTTGTTTCTCCTTAGCACAGATGGTATCACTGAATCCTGTATCAAAAAGCAGTACAAAGGATAGCATATAGTAGTTGCTTAATAAATGCTTGTATATTGATATCAATATTTATTTCAATGTTGTTTCTCCTTTGAAGAAATGTATAAACCTCATGGAGCCCAAGAATCTGAGAGAGAAATAGGTGATTAATAAGATAGAATGTAAACTGGGAAACAGGAAGATCTCAGTTTAATCTTGCTTCAGACACTCACTAGTGATATGACCTTGGAGAAGGCATTAAACCATTTTCAGTATCAGTTTTCTCATTTATAAAGTGAGGTTAACAATTTATTGCTCACGGTAATTGTGAGGACCAAATAAGATAATATATGTGAAACACTTTGCAAATCTCAAGTACTAAATAATAATAATAATAATAGTTATTATTATTATTATTATGATGATGATGTGGTCAATCACATTTTGTTTAGGGACAATCCAATTCCAATCCCTGCTTTAAGGGACATAGGTCTATTGAGCAATGCTGTTGCTCTAATGGTTCACACTCAATCATAGCAGTTGGGAAAATATTGTGAGGAAGTATTTATAGGGAATGGAGAGGGATGTATGAATGTGGTTTTCCTTTGTGCAAACTAGAATCTGAAAATCTTCTGAATCAGAATTTTACTCTAAATAAGCTTGCCATTTGCCATCAAATGAGGGTTCTGCTGTTTCAACAATACAGTTGAAAGAATGGATTCCTTCTTAATGGAGCTGGATAAAGACCAAAAGTGGTAAACTGAATTTTGGGTTTTGTTGATGACAGTGTCCAAAACAGAGAGATTAAGAGGTACAGATTGCTCCAGAGCTTACTAATTAGACTTGTTATGAAATTCCACATGTCCCACCAACAGACTGTTGGCAAACAGTTCACTGGTAATTGGGGCTGGCCTGCTTGGAACTAGGGCTTTGCTTCGGGTGATTCCCAAGCCTAAGCACTTGCCAGTTTTTTTTTTCTGTTTTTGTTAGTTTACTAGAAATGTTGGTTCCAGGAGGAAAGAGGCCAGGAAAGGAAATGTCAAAAAACAAGAATTTAAAAAACAAACAACAAAACAATGGTTCATATGCCCCAAATCAATTAAATCCAGAGAAATTATAGTTAGAGTATTAACAACAACAACAGTAACAACAACAAAATCAACCAACCAAGTGACAGCAACCCAAAAGCAATTTAGAGGAAACTGAGGCTCAAGGTTATGCAGCTAACTCATTCATTCATTCAAAATACCTTTATTAATTATTTACAATATATTCAGCATTGGATATACAAAGAAAAAAATCAAATAATTCTTGCCCTCAAGAAGCTTACATTCTACTAGGGTGAATAATATACACATTGAGAAGTAACTAAAATATCTACAATATAGTAGAAATTATTATAAGAGAAGGTCTTAACAACATGGGAGCTTTGAAAGGCCTTGTATAGGAGGTGAGGCTTCAGCTAAGTCTTGAGGTAAGCTAGAGATCTTGAAAGGAGATTAGACAATGTCTTCTCTTCTTATAGAAGGCTATGCAAAAACATGAAGATGGAAAATATAATGTTGGGTAGGGGAGAACAAGGAGGCTGGTTATCATAGACCAAAAGAATAATGTATAATAGACTTAATTAAGAAAGTAGTCTGAGGCTTTAAATATCAAACAGAGGAGTTTATCTTTTATCCTGAAAATAACAGGGAATCAGGAGCCTCTTTCAGCAGGAAGATGAATAATGAAATTGTGACTAAGCCCAAATCTCCTATTCCTTGACAAATTATTTTTTCTCTGCTGCTATTTTTTTTTGTTTTTATTCTATATTTTAAACTCTTTTTTCCTATTAAATGTCTTTATTTTTCCCAGTTATATGTAAAACAATTTTTTACATTTGTTTTTGAAACTTTTCCAGATTAGTCATGTTGTAAAAGAAAACATAAGTCTTCCCTCAAAAAAAACACTCCAGAAAAATAATGTTAAAAAAAAAAGAGTATGCTTCAATCTGTATTCAGACACAATCAGTATTTTCTCTGCATATGGATAGTATTCTTCATCATAAATTCTTCAGTGGTAGTCTTGGATCATTGTATTGCTGAGAATAGCCAAGCCATTCATAGCTGATCATCCTATACTATTGCTATGACTCTGTACACAGCACATGTCATTTTGCCTGACTTCATGGAGGACTTTCCAGGTTTTTCTGAGAGTACCCTGCTCATCATTTCTGATAGAATAATAGTATTCCATCATAATCACATATCACAATTTATTCATCCATTCACTAACTAACAGGCATCTCTTCAATTTCCAATTTATGATCATTTATTAATTGGGAAATGGCTCTTATTTTTTATAAATTTGATTCAGTTTCCTATACAGTTGAGAGATGAGGTTTTCATCACAGAAACTTGCTTCCAAATTCTATTCACAATTACTACTGCTAATTATATTCCCCCCATATATTCTATTATTTCTTCCCTTTCACCCTGTCCTCAAAAGTATTTTGCTACTGACCACCCCTTGCCCCAATATACTTTCTTTTTTATCTCCTTACCCCTCTTTTTCTTCCCCTCTTCTCCTCCTTTCCTATAGGGTAAGATAGATTTCTATACACATATTGAGTGTATATGTTATTTCTTCCTTGAGCCAATTTTGTTGTCAGATTCACTCATTTCCCTTCCCCACCTCCCCCCCTTCACTCTAAAAAAACTTTTTCTTCCCTCTTTTATAATAAATAATTAAATAATAAATAAATAAATAAATAAATAATCCACCTCTCCCTTCCAGTACAGTTTTCTCTCACCCCTTAATTTTATTTTTAAGATATAATGCCTTCATATTCAACTCCCACCTGTGTCCTATGTCTATATGTACTTCTTTTAACTTCCATAATAATGAGAAAGGTCTTATGAATTACAAATATCATGCTCCCATGTAGAATGCAAACAGATAAATCTTATTAAATCTCTTTTGATTTCCCTTTTCTTATTACTTCCTTATGCTTCTCCTGAGTCCTGTATTATACAATCAAAATTTCTCTTCAGTGCTAGACTTTTTATCACAAATGCTTTAAAGTCCTCTTTTTCATTAAATATCTACCTTTGCCCCAAGGATTATATGCATTTTTTTCTGTGATACTTAGTTGTAATCTTAGCTCCACTGTTCTCTGGAATTTCATATTCCAAGCCTTCTGATCTTTTAATGTAGAAGCTGCTAAATCTTGTGTTTTCCTGAATGTGGTTCCACTATACTTGAATTGTTTCCTTTTGAATGCTGCAACATTTTCTCCTTGATTTGGGAATTCTGAAATTTGACTATAATATTCCTGGGAATTTTTATCTTGGAATCACTTTCAGGAAGTGATTGATGTTTTCTTTCAATTTTTATTTTACTCTCTGATTCTAGAATATCAGGACAATTTTCCTTGATAATTTCTTAAAAGATATTATCTAAGTTCACTTTTTATCATGATTTTTAGGTAAACCTATAACTTTTAAATGATCTTTCTTGGTTCTATTTTCCATGTCAATTGTTTTTTCAATGGGATATTTCTCATTGTTTTCTATTTTTTCATTCTTTTGGTTTTGTTTTATTGTTTCTTTATTTCTCATAAAGTCATTATTTTCCATGTGTTCAATTTAAATTTTTAAGGAATTTGTTTTCTCAGTGAACTTTTGTACTTCTTTTTCTATTTGGCCAATTTTGCTTTATAAGGCATTCTTCTCATTAGCTTTTTTTATTTCTTTTTTCACTCATTTCTCTTTCTAATTTTCCTTTTATCTTACTTGATTTTCAAAATCCCCTTTGAGATCTTCCATGGCTTGAAAACAATTCTTATTTTTCTTGGAGGCTTTGGATGTAAGAACTTTGACTTTGTTATATTCTTTTTTTTTTTTTTTGCTTTTTTTTTGCTGAGGCAATTGGGGTTAAGTGACTTGCCCAGGGTCACAACTTTGTTATATTCTTCTGAGTATGTGTTTTGAGCTTCCTTATCACCATGGTTCCTTTGTATGATTATAATCTTTTTCTGTTGTCTGCTCATTTCCCCATCCTATCATTTGGCTTTTAACTCTTTGTTAAAGTAGGGCTCTGTTTCTAGGGTAAAGGACAAAATGTGCTAAGCTTTGGGGGCTTTGTGCAGTTGTTTTCAGACATCCTTCTAGGGACCTTTAAGTTTTCACTTCTTCAAAGAAGTATTTTTGAGTGACCAAAAGTACTCTTTTATGCCCTGGAATTGTAAGGAGTGTCCCCACTGCACTGTGACTGTAAGTTCTAGTGTGCTAAAGCAACAGAGAACTTCATTGCTGGTAAAGAAACCTACTTCTGATCAGCTGTTTGACCCTCTTACTGTTTCTGGGCTGAAGCCTTTGGAAGCTGCTGCTGCTGCTGCTATCATTCTCTGTATCATTTCTGTGATTATCAGTGCTGATGGTTCCCAAGGCCCTCTCACTCTAGTGGGACAAATTCTGCTGACTTTCCAAGATGTCTTTGGTAATTTCTGGGCTGAGAAGTCTGGAAATTGCCAGTGCTTATTGTCAGAGTTGGGTGAGGTTTTAATTTCCAGTTACTAAAAAAAATCAGAGAAATGAAATTTAAACCAGAGAAATGCTAAGAAATGAAATCTAGGGTTTAGAATGATGTGGAACAAAGGAAGAGAAACTTATAGGAGGACTGTCATTATAGTCACTCATGGGGAACTATGACTAAATAAGGTGAATGCCAATGGAGATGTAATCAGGGGTGGGGATTTATACCCACATAGGGGAATTAGATGCTCCAGAAAGCCGGTAATCTCAATAGTATCCACACAATGGGGAAGGACTTGTGTTTCAGGGACAGGATATAAAAGACTGTACTTTTGTGCTTCAAGATTGTGCCTACTAGCTTAAACACCCACTTTTGCAAGAATGTAAAATAAAATCTTTCCTGAATTCATCAGCAAGTCAGTGGAGGTCTCTTAGTTGCTAACCTTGCAAATTGTTCTTTGTTGGTCTATGGTATGAGAAGTCTAGATACCACCAGTGCTCCCACTGATTCAGAGATCCTAAATCCCTGCTCTTTCTTTGCTGGAACCTGGGCTGGGGGCTGGGGCTGGACTCCTACCGTGGTACAACATACCTTTTCTACTGGTATTCTAAATTATCTTTGACTGGAAAATTGTTACACTCCATCTTTTTGTGTGTTCTGATGCTCTAAATTTTGTTTAAAGTCATTATTTAAAGGAACTTGAAAGGGTTTGGAGGAGAACTTGGGCAAACCCCTGCTTTTAGTCTGCCATCTTGGTTCCACCCCTCTCCCCAACAATGCTTCCCTTAAGCAGAATGACTTTCTTCTGTGCCTCTTTTTGATTCCTTTGGTTAAGTTTTTTGAGATGTGTGATTTTGGAAATGTCACATTACCTCTGAATATTTTAATTTCTTCATCTTTCTTTTTTTTTCCTGAGGCAATTGAGGTTAAGTGACTTGCCCAGGGTCACACAGCTAGGAATTGTTAAGTGTCTGAGGCCAGATTTGAACTCAGGTCCTCCTAAACTTCAGAGCTGATGCTCTACCCATTGCACCATCTAGCTGCCTCAATTTCTTCATCTTTCAAATGGGGAGGTTGGATTAGATGATCTCTTCCCCCTCAGGACTTAGAACTGTCAGCAAGGATATCATATGCATATGATTGTGATTCTCCTTCCTTACAATATATTGAGATACTGAGAATCAGGAACAGGAACAATATACAATGAAAAGGCACATTTGTATAGGACCTTCAGATTCCTAACAAGCTTGCCTTAAACTCTGTGAGATAAGAAGCCTAAGGAACAGTATCTGGCATTTATAGTCTTCTTTGATGTTTGCAAATAATTTACATTTATTTTCTCACTTGATCCTTAAAACAATTCTGTAAAGTCTGTATTAAATATTACCTATTAGGAAACTGAAAATCTGGGAGGTTAAATGAGTAAGTCCATATCATATAGCTAAGAAATACCTAAGATAGGATTCAAACCTAGGGGTTCTTAACTTCTGATGTAATCCTGCATTGCCTCTGTAATGGCATAAGGAAGAAATATACATACATATACACATATTTACACATACATATATATGTGTGCATATATCCACATCTCTTCTTGATATATATGTGTGTATGCATGTAAATATATATGTGTGTATACACACACACACAGACACACACACACACATATAGTGGAGCAAATTCTTTGGATGCTAAAAAAACCCAAACATTTTTGTGCAAAATTAAGGAATTTTTCTAAATGTTCACTTAAAGGCTGTTGTGAGTTACTTGAAGGATATGTGTGTACATTTTTATGGGTAGCTATGCATGTAGTGTGTAAATGAGGAAATGAGGGTTGAGGCAAGATAGATCATTCAGGATCATTAATCCAGAGAAATGGAATTGTTATTAGTTTGGCATTCAATCAATATTTATTAAATACCTATGTAGCTTTGTGCCAAACTGTGCTACATTTTGGGGATACAAAAAGTAAAAGTCCCTACCCTCAAGGAGTTTACAATCTAAATCGGGGAGATAGCTTGCAAATAATTACAAACTTAGCAGATAAACAAAATGGTAAAGCTTTCAGTCTTATTTTAAAAAAATCACCACCATCCCAGTTTCCAATTATTAGTAGGTAGGATAAAAATATTCTCAGTAATGACAGAGAAGGAAGTCAAATGTGGAGAGATTAAAATTCCAAAGATAAAAAGCAATTGTTCAGTTGAGAACCCAGCACTAAGTATAGTAGCAGATAGCCAAACACTTTCCCTTTACTGCGACTCATGAAAAAGTGCCTATTATTTCTATTTTTGGTAAGATATAATTTCATTACAATGAAAGACTGGTATAAACTGGAGGGTCATCAATATGACACTCTTCTTGTTTCACGCTGATGGCAGTGAAGGGACTTAATATTCAGGTAATTTGGATTTACAGCACAAACACAATGTCTACCACAGGATAGCTATTTTATATGGTGATAATATACATAATCCATGTTTCATTCTTCCTCTATTTGAGCTCGATATTACCGCCCACATTTTTACATATTAGCTCTAAGAACAGAGGTTCAGGTGACCCCAGGAGTAGGCAGTGGCAGCAATCCATTGCTAATCTCTGGCAAATCTTTAAGAATACTTCTGTGATGTTGGCTAAATGTGATTATTGCAAACTGACGACAAATGGTGCCATAATAGCATGTATGGGAGGTGGAACTCAAAGCTGAATGAATAGTCCTGCAGGCAGGATGCCACTCTTTGAAGATACTTTTCCTCTCCTATTTTCTCAGCAGCTAGCCTGTTCAAGAACCAGCTTCCCTTTAGTCTTAATGCACAATTCCCTTTAAGCATAGTCCTTGAAAAATCAAGCTGTGTGTTCATAAAATTGCCTTATGACTTCCTTCGTATTATGATGCTTTTGTTCTCAATTTGTATTAGCATATTAGGAAGCAAAATAGTAGTACCTGAGCATCACAGAATTATATTGGCATCAACTCAATTCAATAAATACCAGTTAAATAATTACTATGTGTTAGGTACTGTACCAAGTGTTGGGATACAAAGATATAAATGAAATAGTCCCTGCTCTCAATAAGCTTACTTTTCTTAGAGATCATGTTACAAATGAAAGAAATGAAGCTATGGAAATTATTGCACTCCATTTCACTGGAGGAAGTGGAATGAATATTACCAGATGGCATGATGAAATGAATTTGGGACTCAAAATCATGGTTCCAGTTCTGAGTCTACTGTTGAATTTTAATGTGACAATCACATTACCCCTTAAATATTTGTTTCCTATATATAAATTGAGGATCATTTTATCTGCCTTTTCTTCTTTTTAGAAGATTAAATAAGATAATCAGTATTTGTATGAAGCAATTATACAAATGGGTTTTTATACAATGGACATTTTTATAAAGCACTCTTTCCCAAAGTATAGTGACTATTGAAGAGTTATGGACTAATTCTGGAATAAGAGAGAATCTGGGAAATTTTAAAGTAAAATCAAGGAAATGAATCACTATCATTGATTTTTCATAGCTAACAAGTATATGTACACATATGGAATTTCATATTGTCTTTTCCTTTTGACTGTCTCACATAATTGACTAAGAATAAAGCAAAGCAGAATAGATAGAGACCTTTTCTATTATAGAAACTACTAGGACAAAAGAGGGTTGGCTTCAATTCACAGTCTCTTTTGAATTTTTGGGCAGCATTTAGATACCACCATAATGATAGGAAGGAGAGACACCAGTGTGAGCCCAAGCTTAATCATGGGAGAAAAAGGCACTATGGTACATGTGCCCTATAAGCTTCCTTTATTAACTTCATTCTCTACTGCAGACAGGTTACCACTCTTTGAAAATAATTTTTTCTATCCTAATTTCTCAGCAACTAGTCTGTTCAAGAACTTATCATTATTCCCTTCTATCATTCTCCCAAAAGCATTGTTTATGTAATATACCCTGTTTCCAAGTCACTAGGAAGAGTCCAGTCATTTGTGGAGACCAGTACCAGACTTACAGCTTTCCTCTCCAACTTCAACCCTTCCTTTTATATGGAGATTTTACTATATGCTGTCATGTTCCTTTGAACTTTCTGTACTTCCAAGACATTAGCATCCTGAGTTTCCATGATCTGTGTAACACATCTATTTCAGCCATTTAGAGGGACAGTTTTCCCTTAGATCTCAATACCACCTCTAATTGCCTCTTCCATGATCTTTAATATTAGAGCCAACAATTTTTTTTTCTCTGTTATCATGGCTTTGTCAGTCTTTCTATCTCACCATTTTTCTCATCTCTTTTAAAATTACTTTTTGTCTTATCATGACCTTGAGTCATTTGATTCCTCCCTCTTTTTTCTATTCTTTTCCCCTTCATAGTCTTAATCCTCTTGTTAACCAGTTCAATTATGTTTTGTCCCTTGAATTCTCTGCCCCTAAAGTCCTGTTGTTATTCATGTCTTATCAACTCTCATCTGAGTTATTTCTTGTATATTCTTTTTTAAAAAATTTTATTTTTAATACACATTGTTTTATGAATCATGTTGAGAGAGAAAAAATTAGAGCAAAAGAGAAATACCATGGGATAGGAAAAAAAACAGAAAAAAGTGAACATAGTATGTGTTGATTTACATTCAATCTCCATAGTTCTTTTTCTGGATGCACATGACATTTTCTGTCCAACGACTTTTGGGATTGCTTTGGATCACTGAGCCACTGAGAAGAAGCAAGTCTTTCATACCTGATCATCACACATTTTTACTGTTATTGTTTATAAAGTATTCCTGGTTCTGCTTGTTTCACTCATCATCAGTTCATGCCAGTCTTTTCAGGCCATTCTAAAACCAGCTTGTAGGTTTAGAGCATTTTTAATATGACTATAGATAGCTTTAATTCATCATCTCAAAATTGTCTGTTCATGTACTTTGTCCATTTATCAATTGGGAAATGACATAAATTTGACACAATTCTTTATATATTTTAGAACCTTTATCAGAAACATTGGCTGTAGAAATTTTTTCCCCAGCTTTGTACTTTCCTTTTAATCTTGTTTCTGTTGGTTTTGTTTGTGCAAAACTTTATAATTTAATGTAATCAAAGTTGCCCATTTTGCTTTCCATAATTTTCTCTAGTTCTTCTTTGGTCATAAATTCTTCCCTTCTCCAAAGATCTGATAGGAAAATTATCCCTTGCTCTCCTAATTTGCTTATGGTATCATGCCTTTTTTTTTCCTGAGGCAATTGGGATTAAGTGACTTGCCCAAGGTCACAGAGCTAGGAAGTGTTAAGTGTCTGAAGTCAGATTTGATTCAGATCCTCCTGACTTCAGGGCTGGTGCTCTATCCACTGCACTATCTAACTGCCCCTGGTATCATGCTTTATACCCAAATCATGTACTTCATTTAACCTTATTTTGCTATAGGGTGTGAGATGTAGATCTATGCCCAGTTTCTGACATATTATTTTTTAGTTTTCCCAGAAATTTTTGTCAAATAGTGAGTTCTTATTCCAGAAGCTGGAATTTAGAGGTTTATCAAATATTAGATTACTATAATCAGTCATTGATTGTTGTGTCCTATGTATCTAACCTATTCCACTGATACACCACTCTATTTCTTAGCTGGCACCAAATAATTTTGATGACTGCTGTTTTATAATATAGTTTTAGGTTTGGTACTGCTAAGCCACCATCCTTCATTTTTTGTTTTTGTTTTTTTTTTCCATTGATCAAGGGCATCATTTCCTTGATATTGTTGACCTTTTGTTCTTCCAGATTAATTTTGTTATCATATTTTCTAGTTCTATAAAATATTTTTTGGCAATTTGATTGGTATGGTACTAAACAAGTAGATCAATTTATGCAGAATTGTCATTTCTATTTTATTAGTTCAGCCTACCCATGAGCAATTGGTATTTTTGTCCAGTTGTTAAGATCTGATTTTATTTGTGTGATAAGTGTTTTGTAATTGTGTCCATGGAGTTTATGGGTTTTCAATTTCTATCTCTTGCTTATTGGCTTTACCAGTAATATATGGAAATGCTGATAATTTGTGTAGATTTATTTTATATCCTGAAACTTTGCTAAAGGTGTGAACTGTTTTGAGTAGGTTTTTGCATGATTTTCTACAATTCTCTGAATATATCATCATTTCATCTGAAGAGCGATAGCCTTGTTTCCTCACTGCCTATTCTAATTACTTTAATTTCTTTTTCATTTGTTATTACTAAAGCTAACATTTCTTGTACAATGTTGAATAATAGTAGTGATAATGGGCACTCTTGTTTCACCCCAATCTTATTGGAAATGCATTCAGATTTTTTGCATCATAAATTGTGCTTGCTGCTGGTTTTAGATAGATACTCATTATTTTAAGGAAATCTCCTTTTATCCTTATGCTTTCTAATATTTTAAAATAAGAATGGATGATGTATTTTGTGAAAAGTTTTTTTCTGCATCATATTATCATATGATTTCTGTGATTTTTGTTGTTGATATGGTCAGTTATAATTTTCCTGATATTGAACTAGCCCTGCATTCCTGCTATAATTCTCACTTGTTCATAGTATATTATTCTGCTGATAAGTTGCTGTAATCTCTTTGCTAATGTTTTATTTAAAATTTTTGCAACAATATTCATTAGGGAGATTGGTCTGTAATTTTTTTTCTCTGTTTTGGTTCTTCCTGGTTTAGGTATCAGTACCATATTTGTGTCAGAGAAGGAATTTGGCAGGACTCCTTTATCTTTTTTTTTTTTTCCAAATAGTTTGCATAGTATTCGAATTAATTGATCTTTAAATGTTTGGTAGAATTTACTTGTGAATTCATCTGGTCCTGGAGATTTTTTCTTAATGAGTTCATTAATGACATTCGATTTCTTTTTCTAAAATGAGACTATTTAAGTAATTTATTTCCTCTTCTGTCAATCTGGGCATGTTATATTTCTGTAATTATTCATCAATTTTATTAGATTATCAGATCTGCTGCCATAAAGCTGGGCAAAATAGCTCCTAATTATTGCTTTAATTTTTTTTTCATTATGATAAGTTCATCCTTTTCATTTTTTGATGCTAGTTATTTGTTTTTTGGTTTTTTTTTCTAATAAAATTAACCAAAGATTTATGTTTTGTTGGTTTTTTCATAAAACCAACTTTTGGTTTTATTTATTACTTCAATAGTTTTCTGTTTCTGTTTCATTAATCTCCCTTTTGAGTTTTAGAATTTCAAATTTGGCATTTAATTGGAGGTGTCTGAATTGTTCTTTTTAATACCTTTTTAGTTGCATAACCAATTCATCGATCTTCTCTTTCTCTATTTTATTCACGTAGCTATTTAGAGATATAAAATTTCCCCTAAGAACGTTTTTGGCTGCATCTCATAGGTTTTGGAATGTTACTTATTATTGTTCATTCTCTTGGATGAAATTATGGATTGTTTCTGTGACATTGTTTGGCCCTTCCTTTTTTTTAGAATTAGATTATTTAATTTCCAATTGGGTTTTTACTCTATCTTTCCTTTATTGAATAAAATTTTTATTGCATTGTGCAAAAGGAAACATTTACTATTTTTGTCTTTCTGTATTTGATTATGAAGTTTTTATGCCCTAATACATGGTCAATTTTTGTGTAGATGTCATTTACTGATGAAAAAAGGTATTCTTTTCTGTCCTTATTCAGTTTTCTCCACATGTCTATCATATCTAGGTTTTCTAGGATTCTATTAACCTCCCTAGTTTGTTTTTTGTTTATTTTGTGATTAGATTTGCCTGATTCTGAAAGGGGAAAGTTAAGGTCCCCTACTAATATAGTTTTGCTGCCTATTTCTTCCTGTCACTGCTTAAAATCTTTTCTAGGAATTTGGATGCTTTACCACTTGGTGCATACACATTTAGTGTCATTACTGCTTCATTGTTTATGTTACCCTTTATCAAAATGCACTTTCTTTTCTTATCTCTTTTAATAAAATTTCTTTTTATTTTTGTTTTATCTGCAATCAGAATTGCTACCTTTGGTTTTTTTTTGTTTTTTTTTTTACTTCATCTGAAGCATAATACATTCTGTTCCAGCCTTTTAGCTTTACTCTGTATGTTTCTCTGTGTCAAATGTTTTTTGTAAAAAACATATTATAGGATTTTGTTTTTTAATCTACACTGCTATTTGTTTCCATTTTGTGGGAGAGTTCATCCATTTCACATAAACAGTTATAATTATCAACTGTATTTCCCTCCATTTTATTTTCTCTATTTTCTTTTGTTCTCTCTTTTCACCCTGTCCTTAGTGGGCTTTTTTTTTTTAACCCACTCCATATACTACCTTATTTTCTATCACCCTTCCCTCCTTCTCTTACCTTTTTTGCCTAGTATTTCTGCCCTGCCACTCCCTTTTATTTCCTTTTTCTTTTCTTTCCTTTTCTCCTCCTATTTCTTTATAGGGTTATATAAATGTCTATATCCACCTGAATGATTAAGTTATTCCCTCTTAGAGCTAAAATTGATGAGATAAAGCTTCAGACAATCCTCATTCCCTCTCCCTTTTTTCCCTCCATTGTAGTAGGTCCTTTGTGCCTCTTCATGTGATCTAATTTGTCCATTATACCTCCCCTTTCCTCTTCTTCCAGTATAAATCTTTTCCCACCCCTTAATGTCTTTTTCATTCATATCATTATATCAAAGTCCATTTATGACCACACCTTCCATCCATGTATTGCCCCACTTTATCTGCCCCAGTGTCAAATACAGTTCTCAAGAGTTACAAATATCATTTTCCTATCTAGGGCTATAAATAGTTTAACCTTTAAATGATGTATATTTTCCCTGTTTACCTTTCTATGTTTCTCTTGAGTCCTGTGTTTATAGATTAAATTTCCTGTTTAGTTCTGTTTTTTTTTTCAATAGAAAAGATTTAAAGTATCTTACTTCATTAAAGATCCATTGCCTCCCCTGAGTCTCGCTGGGTAGTTAATTCTTGGTTGTAACCCTAGCTCATTTGCCTTTGAGAATACAGTATTCCAAGCCTCTGACAATTTATTGTAGATCCTGGATTGCCAGATCCTGGATAATCCTGATTGCTGCTCCTTGATATTTGACTTGTTTTTGTCCAGTAATTTGTGGTATTTTTTCCTTGGGATTGTAGTTCTGGAGTTTTGCAACAATATTCCTTGGGGTTTTTCTAGCTTGAGCTGGAGAGTAGTTTCATTCCATCAGACTCTGTTCAGAGGCTTGGTTTCATGTGGTTTTCGAGTGAAACGGGGACAGCCTGAGAAGCTTCCTGGATTTACTCTGCCATTTTGGTTATACCTCCCTAGATTTCTTTTTTAAGCTATTTTTTGTATTTTCAATCTCTGCTTCTATACCTGTGATGTTGAACATTGCTGGAGTAAGTCATGTAATTGTTAACTGAGTTGACAACAAATTTATGTTATAGCTGGGTCTAATTGTTGTCCAAATCTCAGCTGGGATTTTCTACTATACAATTATGTTTTAGTCTTTCTTTATTGAATCTTTAGCACATTCCCAACACTGAGTATTCAAAACTTTCTAATTAAGGGCCTATGTGAATTTTTTCATTTCTCTTATTGCTCACCCTAAAATCCCTTAAATCGGAGTCAGCCTACTGAGACTGAAGGACCAAATCTATCCAACTTTCTTGTCCCTCTCTCACACCAGCTCCCCTTCATCCTTATCTTTTTAAATAAAATCTAACTAAATTATCCTTGGTTTCTCAGTAATTGTAGGTACATGTAGTGTAATTGGATTGATACAGCTCCTGGAAGACTCTTGAATTGTTGCAGCATTCTCAAGGTCTGATGTCATTGTTCATTGGAAAACTTTAGTCATTTCAACTTCTTTTCCATATTGTACTATAGGGAAACAACTCTCTTAGAGTTGATAACAAAGAACTAATTTAAGATGCAAAGCTTTTGGCTTATTAACGTTCTTATTTTTCCTCCTTTTCCCTGATTCTAGATACTGGAGTCTAATTGTTAAACAATAAATGATGATGTGAATTTAGGTTAGGTCTAATTTATTAACTAAAAACCTTAGAATGTAGGTTTAATACAGGAGACACAGATGCCTTATAAGAAATTTCATTATAATTGATAATTGCAAATATCATTTTTTATGCTAAAGTTAAGGCAGATATGCACTTAATCTATAGCCTTTTAGACTTGCATACAAAATGAAAGTCTTTTCTTCCCTTAAATGGTTGTCACCTGTTTCTTACCTAGGAGCCTTATAACTCCAGTTTATTAACATTTAAGCAGTTACTATGGAGACAAGATACTGTGACTTCAGGTACAGAAGGTAAGATTCCAGTCATCATGCAGATGTTCTCAGAATGATGAATAAGGAATGGGAAATACAAAAATCTCAGGATATAACACATACTTGTTATTTACTTATGTACAAATCGCATGATATAAATATATGGGGAAGAGGATTCTTTTCTATAACAGATTTAATATCAACTGTGCATTACTTATTTTTATATTTATCTCTGGTACATATGAGAGAAACCCTATTTTCTAAGGCTTTCCAAAAGCAAAATAATCACATTTTGGAGGCATAAAATAGAGATTGATTTTTTCTCTTTCATAAACTTATACTTTTGTTTTCTGCTTTTAGTTTCATCTATATTTCCTAACAGATTTTCTAAACTCCTTTTTCCAGTTTTTTAAAAAGACATCTCTTCCCTTCCTTTTTTCTGTGGAAGGAAAAAAAAAGTCATTTAATTAAAGAGAAAAAAACCCTTTTCCTAATTCATTAAAGCTACTGGCTTGATTCATCACAATATAGGAATAAACATCTAGCTACCCTTCCTGTTTAGCGTTTTGTCATTTAGTTTTTCTTCTATTTCTCTCTCTCTTATAAACATATTTGTAACTCACTAAGGTTTGGTAGCTTATCAATTCATCAAAAGACTTCCTACTCCAAGACTGGTTCTAAATTAATTGGGAATCTGTAATGTGCAACTCCACCAATCTAGTAACAAAGGTTAATCTGAGCAATAGTGTTTTATAAACATAGGCATAATCAGGTAAATTGCATCAATCCATATATGTCACTCCATTTAGAGATATGTGGTATAGGTGGCAAATATGGTGCCCATAGGATGTTTCTCAAGGCAAGAAATGATTCTTTGATACTCTGGATTTTCAGATAGGTTGTTTTTTGAAAAATGCCTCTTTTAGAATAAGCAAAAATTGTTCATATTGTCCATAACTGGTGTATTTAATGTCAAGTATTCTATTTCCTCTATCCCCAGAAAATGAGTTATTTTCCATTTTCTGCTTGTTTTGTTAAAGAACTGCTTTTCATAAAAGAGTAAAAATGTCAATAAGTATTATACTTTGGACATTTCTTTCAGATCTTTTCCTTCATGATATGGGGAAAGTAGGTCAATAATTTTGTAGTGGTTTTTCCAATTAGAGTCCCAATGTTCTCACTTAAATGGAATCCTAGCTTTACTGGCTATTGTCATTTTGTTCTGAAAAACATCTCAAATGGAATATAATCAGTAATTGTTTGGAAGAAATAATATTTGTCAGCATTCATCTCAGGTATTCATTTTAGATATGCTGAAACTAATCCTCCTTTCTTAATAGAATATAATCTCCTTGAAGGCAATACTATGTCTTTTTCTGACAGAATGCCTCATATATAGTTTATTTTTAATAAATGCTGGTTTTACTGAATCACACAATTTACAAATGTATTATGTCAAAACTCAAAGGAACCTATAATTTCACTGATATCAAAGTTCCCTCTAATGATATACCTTGTAATCCTTCTGTGTTTGCTCATCCAATATGACTCCTGTCCATGTCTTCCCTTAAGCTCAACACAGAGATCGTTACTTTCTTTGTTTTAAATTTTGAGGATTTCAGTGGAACCTACTGGCTTGTCATTGGTAATTTCTCCCTCTCTCCATGTGACTACTTTGTCTTCCTTTTCAATAATGCCTTCTTTGATGGCAATCATAACTGTCAAAAATTTTTATAGCTACATATTTGGTATATGTTTCAGCCTGCTTATAGCTACAATACATCTCTTCATTTTTAAAAATTCTTTGGAGATAGTAGAATTATGTGATATAATTATGTAACAAAACCACTATTATCTTGGTGTAAAAATGATGGGTCTTTGCTTTTTAGAGAAATTTGGGATATTTTAAGAAGCTCGGCAATACATTTTAATGTTGTTATAGCCTGAATTTATATATTTTACTGAACAAAAAATTTTTCCATTGTTAATTCACTTGATCTTCACAGCGAGCTTATGAAGTAGGCAGGGAAAAATTATTATGCTCCTTTTTACAGAAGAGGAAATTAAGATTCAGAAATTTGGTTTAATTTTCTCAAGATCTCCAGGTATTTAATTGGCAAAGCCAGAATTTGAACTCAGATTTCTTATGTCTAAATTTAGTGTCTTTCCCCCCTTCTGCTAATAAATTCTTCTTTCTCTCTCCCTCATACATTCTCTTCTTTTATTTTCCTGTTCACACAGACAGATGAGACTAGATATAATTAAGTTCTCTAAGGGCATCCAGAGAGTATGATCTAGGTTAGGTGATATAAGCCCTCCTGCAGTATAGCTAGAATCTTGCCATTGCTGTCAATCACACGGGATACCAGTGAGGCCTGTCCTAACAGCTAAATTCATATCAAAGAGATAAAACATTCAATGAAAATCTGAGAATAATAGCTCTCCTGACTTTTCACAGCATAGGGAGCAAAAAATTTCTTTCCATTTCTCTTCTATCCTCTTGCTTGTTTATTTCATCCTGCTGCCATCAATTTCATAGATAATGCTTTATGCTATTACTTTCTAAATATATTAGTATTAAGGAGATATTAAAGAGAAAGGGAAATTATCAAAAGAAAGATTAACTACATTTCTGCAGTTTTAATATTTGAGTAGTACCCTATCACACTTCCACATTGTAGTTTCACATTTAATATAATGTTTTCATTATTATTACATTTCACTTACTGATGTTCTTCAGAAAAGGATTTTATACTGTTGACACAAAGTACAAGGTTAACATTGTTTAACAGGCCACATATGTGGTTTTCTATCTCCTGTAAAAATGCATGATTGAGATTTTAAGCAAACACATTTTCAGGAAATAATGTGAATTTCTATGAGGGTACCAAATTCACTTTTAGAGATGAATTTGTATGGTTACAATCTCCCTTTATGATATGTATGTCTAAGATTGTCAGTTTTTTCAAACAACCATTGAATTACAAATGAAGATCAGTGTTGGAAATTTTATGTAGGACATCCTTAAGATTTGAAATGGAGGGTCAATTGGGGTCAAACCAAATACAACATTTTCCAAAAATCTTAGTGACATTTTAAGATGTTACAAAATATAAAACTACACTTTAAATTTTTGGAACACCCTTTATAAATATAGCTTCTCTGTACTCTAGTCCCACCAAGTTATAGACTTGCTTTGTGACTGAGGGAAATATATATACCTGTGCTGGTAGGTTCCTTAGTAACTTAGCAGAAGAAGACCCTTGATAAAACTGATTTAAGCTGGCTAATGCTTCTCAGTTAATGTCAATATCTCAACTACCCTCATGGATAATAAGAGTTCCTAGTTTAGGCATGGGCTAATAGAGTATAATTCTGATAATTACCATCAGCATCAAATGTTTATTGAACTCCTATCCACTGTGTGTCTAGAACTCTGGACTGAGCTCTTGAATATAGAATTTCTGTTGTTGAAGTTGTTGAGTGAAATGAACAGGGAAGTACATACATATTTACTTTTCTGCATAAACTTAGAGTATTATTAGACACCTAATAATAGGTCTTAATTCTATAGCTCTTTCTAGTTTACAAAGCAATCGCCTCACAATAACTTTTGTAGTACAAGTATTATTATCGCTGTTTTATAGATGAGCTAACTAAATTCTCAAGAAACTTGAATGACTTTCAGATCATTCAGCTAGTGCTTTGCCTCTGAGTCCTGTGCACTGAGTATCTCACCAAGATGACATCTACAAGGCAGTCATCACTTTGCTAGTGGATGTCCTTCCTTCCTCCCCCAGTTGCCCTTAAATTTAGTCACTTGATAGAGTTAATAGATCAGTTATATATCATAGTGGCGTATGACTGTGAGCAAGTCCTTCAATCTCTGCCTGCCTCAGTTTAATAACTTATAAAATGAGGATAATGATAACACTCATTGTTCAAAATTGTGAGGGTCAAATGAGATAATATTTGTATAGTATTTTGCAGTACTATATATAAATGCTAGTTTTATTATTATTATTTTTATTATTATTGTTAATTTTGTCTATGAGTGTGCTTGGGTGCACTTACTGCCGCCTTCCCTAAATAGATAAATAGAAAATGGATTTTCTTATATCATTGTACTGCCGAGAATAGCTATTATTCACAGTTCTCCATTGAACAATATTGTCGTTACTGTAGATATTCTTCTGCTTCTGTTTACTTTGCACCAGTTCATGTAAGTTTTCTAGGTTTTTCTGAAATTTCATTTCTTATAGTGCAATAATATCTACTACAATCATATACCACAGCTTGTTTAGTCATTCCATATTTGATGGACATCCCTTTAATTTCCTATTAGTCATCACAAAAAGAACTACTATAAATATTTTTGTATATATAAGTCCTTTTTCCCTTTTACGATGTCTTTGGAATATATTCTTAGTAGTGGTATTGTTGGCTCAAAGGGTATGCACAGTTCTTTGGACATAGTTCCAAATTGTTCTCCAGAATGGTTGGATCAGTTCACAATTCTACTATAGTCTTTGTGCGTATTCTCAGAGTCTTATGAACTTAGCACCTTTTAGTTTTGACAATGTCTCCTGACAGATTGTACTAATACATTCATGTAGTTCCTATTTAGAAAACAGAAGAGTAAATCTAGTAAGCAGACAGAATCTATATATTGATCATATAGGGGACATTTTAATTCAAAGATAGCTACATGCATTAGAGGGATTAGCTCAATCAGACAGCTTATTTGCATGAGGAACTTAGCTTTGACAGCATTTAGCAATGACTTGCAGGTACTAGAATTATGAAGAGAAGACACAGAAATGGAAGGTAGATGACAAAGGCAAAGCTTATTGACTGTAGGCAGCATAGAAAATACCTTCAGAAGGCTTGAAGAGAACCATAAGCAAAGATGACTTTCCAGGGTTTGCATTGTTATTTTCTTGTGTCAGGAGTGCATTGAAATGAGAAAGACATACACATGTTCCAATGAAAGAGAAGATGTAAACCCCTTTTAAACCATCTAAGACTTTTTGCAAATTAAATTTCTGGTGAAAAGAAGATCAAATAATTGGGTCCTTTCCAAGCTAAACACACACATACACACACACACACACACACACACACACACACACACACTTCAATACAAAACTACCTGCCCAACCAAAAAATCAAAACCAAAACAAAATAGCATATCATCTGTCAATTCTTTTTTTTTTTTTTTTTTTGCTGAGGCAATTAAGGTTAAGTGACTTGCCCAAGGTCACACAGCTAGGGAAAGTTAAGTGTCTGAGACCAGATTTGAACTCAGGTCCTCCTGACTTCAGGGCTGGTGCTCTATCCACTGCGCCACCTAGCTGCCTCATCTGTCAATTCTAAACAAAGATTTACATTTTACATTTTTATGTATATGTATATATGCAAATATATATGATATATATACATATATACACATATGATTTTGACTCCTACTTTCCCATATATCTATCCATGTATATTTTTTCTTTATTCAATTATATCTTTCTTTTCCATTCTGGCTTTGTGTTGTATAACACAGTATATCAAAAATTAAAAAAAATAATAATTCTAGAACAGTTAACGATTGTCCTTAAAGACCCTTAAAGGATTTCTTTAGAAGGGAGAGGGCATGTCATAGGAACATTTTATATGATTTATTCTGCCAGATTTGGGCTTAGGATTTTCAGTTGGTAATTCTTAGTTTTGTAGGGCCTTGTTTTTAATCCATTTAAATTATGAGTAAAGCACAGTGTCAGAATGGTCACTTCATGAAATTCATTTTATGCTAACTCCAATGTTAAATATTTTAATTCAGGGGGGAGCTTGCCCTCTTAAGGGAGAAAAACAGTGAGATTTTCAAAGAATTCTTGCCACCATTTTCTCTTTATCTGCCTGTACTCACAGCTAGATATATGCCTAGGCCCAGATCAGTCTGCATATGTCACTCAAAACATTCTTATGATTTCTGAGTTTCTTTCATATGTCCTCTAAGAATTAACATGTCAATCAACAGCATGATTTTTTTTTAGGATCCCATGTCATCCTAAGGCAGAATCTATTCCCTCTATAAGTATGATAATCAAGCAAATGTTGATACCTCTGCAACAGTCTCATGATTGTCATAATGGCATGCAAAAAATAATACTTCAGTTCAGAGGTTTGGAACTTAAGCGTTTTCTTGACCTCAATCATTTTGGGGTAGTTTCCCCAGTTTCAGATCAAGTGTTACTTTAGAAAAGATTTTTGTTTGTTTTTTACCTTGGTAACATTTTGTAATCCCATTCTACTGGAAAAATCACATCAATAAGATCAACTAATCAGAAGAATACTTCCCCTCTTCCCCCCAGCTGTGAAGTCGCCTTTAAATTTTAGGTTAGAAAAAGGAGGATTTTTTGCCTACTCCTCACTCCTTTCTACTTTTCATTTCAACTGCTTAAATCTTAAATTCTTCTCTGTCTCCATATGAAAAAAGGGCTTCCTTATTCCTTTCCTCTTGCAATTTTCTTAGGAGAAACAATGAGACAAAGGCTGTTATTTATTGCATTTTGTTCTGTAATTGTCCTTCAGGATCTTGAAAATCATAATTCTTTGTTTGTTGAGTTTTATCTTCTTGCATTTTGCTAATCTTTTCATTTTACAGCATTTTTGAGCTGCAGATGGCAAAAAAGAAAGACCAAGTGGTCTCTATACAATCACTCCTCCCTCTTCTCACCAAAATCTGGAAGTTTCCCAGAGACACTGATTTGGATGAGAACAAGCAATCTGGGCAGGATTTTCTCTGGTCTTACTAGCAGGCCCACTGATTTGGCAGATGGAAAGAAGGAAGCTTCATTGGGCAATCTTTAAAACACAAGGTAAAGCAAAATATGGAAATCTTTTATTGCATCATTTTTATGAACAAGAGATAAATCTTCTAGGCAACAATAGCAAAAGACCATTTGGGAATTAGTGTAGTTGAATTTACATTCATCTTAATAAACTGGATTGTGGCATAATAAATACTTTGAGATTCATGATTAGGAGATATTAGAAGAGATAGTAGGGAGTGTATGTATGGAATTCTTAAGGAAAGCTATCTCCTTGGGTACCTAGGGAATTGCCCTGAGATAGCAAACTATGGATTGGGGGAAACGGGGAAGAAGTGAAAAAAAGAATAAGAATGTAAATATGAAGGAAGTGGGAAGGATATGGACAATAGGAGAAATTAATGTGAGATACAAAGAATGAAAGATGGAGAAAACTATTAGAAAGAGAGGAGATGGGGATAGGAATGCAGAGGCAATATAGTATAGTAAAAAGAGAGTTGGATTTAGAGAAAGAAGACCTGAGCTTGGATTCCAGTTTAGTAACTTATTTTTTTGACCTTGGGCAAATTGTGATAACTGCCTTAGGATCTCTCTAGAGTTAGTCTCTTCAGAGTAGGTCCTTCAGACTTAACAGATATCCCAGTGGCTTCTGAGTCACAACACCCTATTATGCTGATGATGTTTTTCTGTAGGAAAACTAAGGAAGTAGGGCCTACCTGTTGTATCCTTGAGTATCCTTTCTATGCAATGGCATTGCTCAGACGTTCAGTTGTGCTTTACCACCAGTCCTTAAGCAATCTATTATGCACAGCATAGGAAGGAATTGCAAAGACAGGTACTATAGAGGCAGAGCAGACTGGAAGTTAGCAAGAATTAAAAATGAACAGAGTAGCTGGACCTTCTCATCATATGGCAGCTCAAAGCAAGGACTTATTAATTAGTGACTGTCAGATTTGAGTCATCTTTGGAAGGTGGAAATGGAGACAGGCTGAATCAAAGGGTGGTAGAAAGGAGAAGAAAAGGTTTATCACTCCTAGAAACTTAGTTTGGCATCCTCTGGAGCAGACTAACCTCATACCTATACATGGAAGCATCAGTACCACACTGAGTTAAGTTAAAGAATTAGGATAATCAATTTTGGAGAAAAAATGATTTTGGAGGAATTTATCATGTTAGAGTTATAGAAGCCTGATTTAGACAAATGAAAGAATGAATCTTTTTAGTAATAGGAGATATTTAGATGACAATAATAATTGTAGCTAATTACTAATCCAGGATAGTGACAATCTCAATAGAGCTCCCAGTCAGTATAATATTCTTTGAACTGGAATTCATTTTCAGTGTGCTGCTAGGTGTGATTTACTGAGCACCCATAGTATAATAGATACTATAAGAAATAAACAATTGAGTTCTAGAAACCATGATGAGCAGCCTCAGGGTCTGTGTGTACTGAAGTTACCTAATTGTCTTCTTCCTTTTCTATTTTAAATGTATGAACATACCTCCTATAAGATAGGAATAGGTTAGTAGCTCTCAGGTTTAAGCAAACAGGATGGAGAAGAGCCTTCATAACATATCTTATTATTATTTATTGAAAGAATTAAGGATGTTTAGATTGGAAAAGAAAATTAAGTTGGAGGGCAGAGGAAATGACCTTCTTAAATCAGCAAGATTGTATGTTGGATTTGGCATCAGGAATATCTGAATTTTATTCTGACTTTAGATATTTACTAGACATGTTTTGCACAAAGAAAAAAAATGTAGCCAAAATTAGAAAAAAAAGCAAGAAAATGGAGGAAAATATTATAGTAAGTTTCTTTGACAAAGGTCTCATTTCTTAAATATAAAGTGAACTGAGCCAAATTTATAAAAACAAGACCCATTCCCCATTTGAGAAATGGTCAAAGGATATGAACAGTTTTCAGAGGAACAAGTAAAAGCCACTAATTGTCATTTAAAAAAGCTCTAAGTCATTATAATTAGAGAAATGCAAATTAAAACAATTCTGAGGCACTGCCTCACATTTATCAGATAGCTTTCATAATAGAAAAAAGTTATTAATGCTGAAGGGATGTGGGGGAAAAGATACACTGATATATTATTTGTAGAGCTATGAATAAATCCAAGCATTCTAGAGAACTATTTGGAGTTATGCCCAAAGGGCTATAAAACTGTGATTCAACAATACCATTACTAGTTCTATATCCCAAAGAGATCAAAGAAAAAGAAAATGCACAAAATTAATATTTAGAGAGCTTCTTTTCGTTGTGGCAAATAATTAGCAACTAAGAGGATGCATGCCAATTGGGGGATAGCCAAACAAGTTATAGTATATAAAACATAATGAAATACTTTTATTTTGTAAGAAATGATTAAGGTCATGGTTTCAGAAAGATGTGAGATTTATATAAACTGATGCAAAATAAAATAAGTAGAATCAGTAGAACAATATACACAGTTACAATAATATTGTAAAGATAATCAATTCTGAAAGACTTAGTAACTCTCATCAATTCAATAATATACATCTCCAAAAGAATTATGATGAAAAATGCTATCTACTTCCAGAGAGAAAATTGATTGGATTCAGATTGCAAATTAAATTCTATTTTTTTAAAAACATCTTTTTTTAAGGGGGGGAAGGAAAGGACATGACTAATGTGGAAATATGTTTCACATGACTTCATATGGATAATGGGTATTGCATTTCTTGCTTTTTCAATGGGTTGAGTAGAAGGTGGAGAGAAGGAGAAATTTAAAACTAAAATTAAAATGAAATTAAAAAAAATATCCAAAGCAAAATGAGTGGCCTGTGAATACAGCGAATTCCCCTTCACTAGAGGTCTACTACAATTGAAGAATGAATTCTTAATGGAGAATTTTGAAAAGAGAATCCCTAAAGAGTTATCATTTGAGCTAGGTAGTGTATGTGGTTACTTTTAATGTCAAGGTCCTCTGATTTTGTGAAGTTCTTCACTTTGAGCGACTTTTTAAAAATTACATTAATTTTCCCACTGTTAAAGGAGACTAAGAATGATCCCCAGGAGGGGACTTTAAAAGACTCTTAATAAGTCATTCAACAAATATTTGAGCATCTAATCTGGGAAAGGTACTTTCAAGTATTTTTTCTGATTCATGGATGAAGTACACCCTCATCCTCAGTGGAATTTTGACTAATCTTTTGTTGATTTCTAAAGAAAGTGAACTGTCCTTCAACTACATCCTCAAGTAAGTGGTATGGATTAACTAATATAAAAAAGGGTGCTTTGGAAACATGAAAGAAACATATATTCTGAAAAACTGTTTACTATTTACAAAGAAGATAAAAACAGTGAAGAGTGCAAAGAGAAGAGATTTCTGTTAGACTATGAGATACTCTCATTGCTCATCTTTATGCTTGATACTGTGTTCATTGCAATTGCAAGAATGTTGCAAAGAATACTAAATGGGAGCAACAAATCCTTATGTATAGCAAGCATTTGATAAAAGTCCATTTATATTTTTCATCACCAAAAGTTTTGCTTTGATATTGTATGATTATGAATCGAAGAACACTCCAATGTCTGAAGAACTCAAATTAATTATCATCGCAGTGGTAACCAAAAGAAGTGTGAGTGGTAGGTAGGTATGAAGATATTGCAATATGCCCCAGTTTAGGAGTTATGCAGGAAAAGTCACATAAAATCTGTCACCAAAGACACATATGTTGGTAGATAAAAATGGTTGGTCATGCAATGAGAATGAAAGATAACAGATTAACATTTCTTGTGGCCCACAACTGATGTCTGTGCTACTTTAGGAAGGATTCAGAACATTAGATTTATTCCCCAAAGGAAATTTAAAGAATGAAATGTACAAATGTTATGGAAGGAATAGGGGTCTACATCCCTGGAATCAGTATTTACGTTGATGAGATCACAGTTCCATCTGTGCATTGGTATATACATGGCATAATAATAAATCAGTAAAAACATAACTGTTGTGTAATGGAATCATAGTCGTCACTTCATTTAAAATAGTTTGAGGCTTTTCTAAAGTGGAATTTTTATTGTTAAAAATTAAAGGAAGCTGTCTAAATAAAGGAAACAAAAAATCTTAATATGATCCAATTATCCCAGAGAAGCACAAAACAATCTGAAATCTATTTTTTTAAATGGTATCTTTGCTTCCAGATCATGTTAAGCAGATTTTTAAATGTGATGTTATAAAAATCAATTTCTTTGAATTGTTAAACTGAGTGGAATATTGCAATCTGAGAGAGTTTTGAAAGCTTATCCTTTATCCTGCAACCATCTTGACATGTCTACAGGGATAGTCCTGGATCAGCTCAGCTCATGGTTGCTTACCACTATCTGTTCCCCATGGAGCTATGGGCCTAAGTGTATTTTTTAAATCCAATGTCAGATGGTCACACTTTCTCTTTATATGACCTGTCAGATGTTCCCAGACCTTTTTCACTCTAGGGATTGAGAAACTCTTCCTAACATTTCTTTATTGGTTTAGAGAGAATTCCTTCAAGAGTTTATAAATGAGCCCCTAAATATTTCATGTGCTCATCTGCCTATTTAATTATGTCTACATGCTAAAAAGGCTTCCTGGGTAGGCATGCATTTTGCAATACCATTATATAAATGTTTAAACAGCTGTGCTTCTACACATCCTTGAGAAAAAATCCAAGCTTTTGCAGAGGTAGATAATGGAGAAATTGCAGAAAAACATGGAAATTGCAAACAGATTTCATCGAATGAGCCAGACTTACCTTTTATTTACCATATTTCTTTAGGGATCATGATTGTGAGGGCTTGCAGGGCTAAAATACCGGTATTTACTTATTTAGGAATTTGGCCTGCTTATTATAAGCAATTACCAGACACATGGTAAAACCTTGACTATGAACTCTGGCCTGAAAAGCTAGCCTTTGCACAGTTATTATTTGCAATATCAAGCAATCAATTAAAAACATTTACTAGGGGACTGAAGAAAAAAAAATGAGACAATCCTTGCCCTCAAAGAGCTTACATTTTATGTAGGTGACATGTGATGGAGAAATGGCCTAGAATTTGTGGATTTCTCTAGGATTTGTATTGGTCAATAATTTTTCCACTTCTTCCTTTTTCTGAGTAGCTATGACTTCTTGTTCATCTGAGAGAGTGAGAAACAGAAATGGAGAGACTGAGATAGATTGAGGAAAAGGAGAGAGAGAATGGACATTAGCATAAAATCAATTCAGAAGGAGATTTTAGGTAGGAAAAACAAAACAGAAAACAAATTATTGCTCAATTCAAATCTTAGAGAAATCCACAAATTCTAGGAAGGCTCTTGGTCTTAAAAAAGAAAAAAAAAGAAAAAAGTCACACTAACTCATGGAAATATGTTGAAAATGAATATACATATATAACTCATATCAGATTCCTTACTAGCATGGTGAGGGGTGAGATAAGGGAGGGAGGGAAAAATTGTAACTCAAAATCTTACAAAAATGAATGTTGAAAACCATCTTTACATGTAATATATTATTAAAATAAAATTTAAAATTTTATTAATTAATCTATCAAAAATCACTAAAAATAAATCCTGGGGGAAGTTCTCATATTTTACCACAAGATAATCTTGTAAATTTCTATTTAAATGACTCCTAAATCCATACACCCAGGCTTTATTTCTTTTTTGAGTTATATTCTTCAATACTGGGCATTTCCAGCAGGTTATGCCCCCAAAATATCAAATTCATTACCTTTAAAATAAAACTTATTATCTTGCCTCCTCTATCTGTCTCTTTTCCAGATTTCCCTATTTTGATAATGGAAGACAATTTTTTTTTCCTGTCATTCATATCCTTGAATCTTTCTTCTACCTCACCTCTTATATTTAATTGAATTCTGTCTGGACAATTTACATGCACAACATCTCTGGTATTTAATATTTTCTCTTTACTTTAATGACTACCACCCTTATTCAGCACCTCTCTCTCACTTGGATTATCTTAATAAGCCTCCTAATTGTTCCCTCTTCTCTCCTCTTTCTACTTCCTTCACCCAATTGACAAAATTATTTTCCTTGGACGTGTGTCTAACCATATGAAACCTCATGCATAAAAACATTTATGAGGGAGCTCGTAGTACAATGTATAGAGCACTGGCCTATAGTTAGGAAGGCCTGAGTTCAAATCTGGCCTCAGATACTATCTCTGTGATCCTGGGCAAATAACAATCTCTTTCTGCCTCAGTTTCCTTAATTTTAAAATAGGGATGATAACAGCATCTTACCTCTCAGAGTGGTTATGAGGATCAAAAAGGACAGTATTTGTGCTTAGTAGACACTATATGAATGCTTATATAAAAAAGTAGGTTACCTATTATTTCTTTAAATACCCTCCCCTCAACTTGAAATTTAATATCCCTTATTATATGGCTCTGATCTACTTTCCAGATTTGTCCAACACCTAGCATGATACCTTGGACATAATGGGTATTTAAGAAATACTTACCAATAAGTTGATTTTACTTTATTATGTACTACATTTCCCTAGACTATTGTTACCTAGTCTTTGAATTCAATAATAGAGATGTGGGGATGAGATGGAACATAGCAAAGATAGGTAAATATAAGATATATACAAGGCCAATTCAAAGTAACTTTGTTAGAAATTACAAAGAACTCAGGAGGATAAGGAAGAGACTTGTATTGGAGGGGACATTTTAACTGGACTTTCAATGGAGTTGAAAATCTCAGGAAGCTCAAATGATTAGGGAGAACATTTCAGTTGTGAGCACCAGACTAGGTGAAGGAAGGCACAATGAAAGTGAAATGTCATGAATCGGGAAGAGAAAGCCATTAATTCTATCTGTACTCTACTTGATTTGATCTCTATGAACTGATATGCTCCCATGTCAGGGATCTGTGGTCCACTTTTCAGCTTCATTTTGTGTTTTATCTTCCCCCAATAGAAGACAAGTTCCTTGAATGAAGGTACTTTTCTTATTTGTTTCCCTAGTGTTAGCACAATGCCTGGGTCATAGTAGGTATTGGCCTGGTTCTGTGCTAAGTAAGTACTGGTTTGGATGGCATATTGATTGAATGAAAGTTTAAAGGATGATAAGCTTAAAGAGACAGTCTGAAGGCAAATTGTGAAGGATTTAAATGCTAAACAAAGTTTATATTTATTTCATAACTAATAGGGAGACACTTTAAATATCAAATAGAGTTTGTATTTTATTTAGCCTTAGATACTTAACTGTGTGATTCTGGACAAGTCACTTAACCCTTTTGTTTCAGATGTTCATTTGTAAAATGAGTTAGAGTTAACTGTCTTGCTGTCTTCTCTCCCTGTTGCGTCCTGTCTAGTAGGGAGCCACTGTACTTCTTGAACAGGAGAATGAAATAGTAAGATGTGTTTTATGAATATTAATTTGGCAGATTTGTAGAGAATAGTTAGATAAGGGAGAGCCATTAGATAGAACAATTAGGAGGCTACTTCAATAATCCAGGTAAAATACAATGAAGTGATAAATTAGGGTTGTAGCCAAATGAATGGCATAAAAAAGTGGAAAGAAACAGATATGAGAGATGTTCTCAAGGGGAAATTAAAAAGATTAGGTAATAATTATGGTGCCTTTGATAGAAATAGGAAAATTAAAAAGGAAGAAAGCTTTTTTTGGTGAAAGTGTTCTTTCCTAACAAAAGCTCTATTAGATGTGTAAGGAACATATCTCTATTTCATTTTGTCCATAAGGAATGGAGAGGCATGATAAAGGGGCTTCAGAATTGTTGTTTTTAAGTATTTCAAGGCCTACTATTTGGAAGAGATGCTAAGTTTATTACATTTGGTCCTGGAAGAAAGAACCAGAACCAGGGGCAATGAGTAGAAATTATTATTATTCAGTCATTTCAGTTGTGTCCAACTTTCCAGATGTTGGAATGATTTTCTTTCTGTGAAAGAAGGGAAGATAGGACGGGACAGGGAGCTGAGATGGGGAGACGGTTAACTCTACCTCATTTTACAGATAAGGACCTGAGACAAAAGGGTTAAGTGACTTGCCCAGAATCACATAGCTATTAAGTATGTGAAGCTAGTCTTGAATTCAGGAAGATGAGTCTTACTTATTCCAAGCCCAGTTCTCTATCCACTGTACTATGTACCTGCTTGAGTAGAAAGTAGAAACAAGTTTCATCATAATTTAAGAGAAAAGGCCCCAAAATTAGAATTATCCCAAATAGCTCTCTTGGCTATTATATACTACTATGCTTGAGAAAAAGTTTGAAAGTATATAAAATGTCAGTAATTGATGGGTATGGAAGAGCTACTCTTTGGTGATCTTCAAATAAACAATGAACAATGGCAAATGGTAGAGGAAATTCTTTAAGACATAATTCCTTTTCATATATGGATTGGAATAGATGGTAGTAGGTAAGATCTCTTCTAACTCTAAGATGCTATGTTTCTTCTGACTCTAAGAACAATGTTCTTTCTGCTGTCTAATATTTCTCCTAGATGATCTGGTTCTGTATCAATTCTACACTATGGAGTCAGAAATTCAAGAATCTTATGGTTCTCTTATCTTTAGTGATCAAAGATTAATATAAGATAATCAGAAAGTGAAATACTGTAGTACAGGTAAAGAACACTTAATAATGAAGTCATCAAAAGGTTAATGTGAGGGTTGGTCCTGAAGTCTTGGGATAAGACATCAACTTTGTGATTTACTTTTGATCTGATTTTATGTTATATATTCATGTAGTAGGAAGCCATTTATATGCTGTGATTTGTTTACTTTTCCAGTCTTCTCTTCCCCATGAAACCATCATGTAGTTATATGCTTAATTTTATACAAATATGCTTGAGAAAAAAGTTTTGAGGACACATAAAATGTCAATAATTGATGGAAATGGAAAAGCTAATTGGAATCTAGTATTGTCACCTTTTATGTGGAAATTTCTACTATTAAGAATGCTGGAGTAGACAACAATGATGAAGGGTATTATTCCTAGAATGTGATCAAAATGTACATATACATCCTGATATCAGGAGAGAGGGGAACTTAGATTTCTTTGAGTTATCTTCTCTTAACATATAACCACAGTTTTATTCAGATTGGTAAACTGTCATCTTGGAAAGTACAAAGTTCATGGACCTGAAAGGCATTAACCTATAGGTTATTTACATTTTACTTGAATAAAGGAAATTTTCCAATTTCTGGGATGCCTGACTATGAGAGAATGGTGTGATGAACCCAGGGGCCAATCCCTGGCAGAAAAAGATTCTTTAGATTGCTGAGTAAGCTAAAGGGAAGAGTTAGCTTAAAAGTCATAGCTGAGAGCAGGAACCTGAGGGGCAGAAGGGTAGAAAATAAATTTTTATTTCACAATATTGCTTATTAGAGATCAAACTCCTGTATTACCTGTATGGTTCTGTATTGAAAACAGTAGTCACTGGAATACCCTAGCAGGTATCGTCAATAATTTTTCTGTGTGATACTTCTTAACTGCAGATCCCCATTGCAATAGGGGTGAACAAAAGGCACAAAACAAAATGTTTTGGTTTATAAATTCTTTTTCATTATGTTTGCAGGTTTTAAGTGTAGGAGGAAATGGGCTACATTTAATTTTTAGGAAGGCTTGGAAAAAATTGTCAGAGTGAACTCCTGAGATACCTTTGGAAGAGAAGTGACAGAAAGTTATCAGTTTCAGGAGAAGATAAATGAATATTCATTCCTAGCAAGCGGCACCAGTTGGTCTGATGAATATGGCTACAGCTGTGGACACCATGCACATTTACCATGCTTAACCTACTGTAAATATCGCAAAGCATAATATTGGCCTTATATAACATTGATGTACTATGGGGTGCGTCAAGCTGAAAATCAACATATGCTTCTAGGGCAGCTCGCAGGAGTCAAACCTCATGTTAAATACATGTTACTACATTGCATTGCTTACTCCAGTACTCACATTCTTTTTTTCTCCCAACTTTGTTTCTACTTTTTTTCTACCTTTTCCCCTTCTGTCTTTTTCCAGTTCTCCTCTTCTCCTTTCTCTCTTTTCACTTCTTTCCTTCTTCCTCCCCTCTCTCCTCTACTTTGGTCCTCCCCTCCCCTCTCCTCCCCTTTCCCTCCTCTTCCTTCCCCTTCTCCTTTCTCCTTTCCTCTCCTCTCTGTTCCCTCTCTCCTCCCTCTTTCATAATCCCTTTAAAAAGGAGAATTCCTTTCTAGGACATCTGACATGTCTTTCTTTTTCTGTAAATCTGATTATTCTTCTTGGCTCTACTTAAGAAAAGGAAGTGACAAGATGGCACTAAAACCCTTTTCTTTATCTCTTCTCTAGTCTTAAGCTTTCTCATTTATAACTATGAAACAGATTAGGCAGAAAATTATTCCTCAAATTTCTCAGTTCCATTTCTTATGAAAGGACAGGAAAGCTCTATGTAAATATTCTTGTACCACGCAAGTATACTTAATTCTACCTGGTTTTCCTTCTTTTTCTCAACTTTGGGTTTCTATGTGACACTCAGCAGGCTTAATGAAAGGCCCATTTCTACCTTTTACATTTATTCTTCTCTCAGACATTTAAAGAAGTTATCACTGAAAGCTTGTGAAGCCAAACAAGGCTATAGATGTAAAATTTGCTTTTAACATTTATTACTTCCTAGCAGATGTACCTTCTCAAACCCACCCTTGCTGTTTTAAAGAATTGGAATCTGAGCAAGGTTTTTTTTTTTTTTTTTCATTGAGAGGATATGTTGCTGGCGTAAACTCCATCTTGTCATTTATCAGATTCCTTTTATCTTTCTGTTTGAAATGCTTGATGATTCATTTTGAATAGAAAAGAAATTAAGTAGCATCCCTTTCTTAGCTCTGTACAAGGAAAAATTCAGGGCATCTCAGTCCACAAGATGCAAAATAATTTTTTCTTTTAATAGCATCTCATATATATTTCCCTCTTTGGATTTAGTGTTAATCTATATGTCAAATTTTATTTCTTGATAATTCACTGAGTAAACTCAAAGGTGTTCCTTCTCCCTAGTGGTTAAAGCTTAAATTCTTAATGACAATGCTTATCAAATGGGGGAAAAAAAGATCAATCTACATATTTTAAAGACTGAGTTAAAGGGAGGATTCTGGGAGAATGGTGGAATAGGAAGAGAATTTCAAATTCTTCAGATTTCCCCCCAAGCAAAACAAAATTGCAGTTCAAGGCAGACATTGGCTAGTAAAGAAAAAAAATGGGACAGAACTAGAGAACTAGAGAAAATCCAAAGAAAGACCTCAGAAGGTGAAATGTACCTCCAGGCTAGCTCCCCAGAAACAGCAAGTAGGGAGCCCTGGGACTAGCAGGGTTCCAGAGGTAGCCTCAGCCAAAACCCCAGGAACTTTCATCTCCCAGACTATGAGGAGAATCAGTTGAGTCCAGGAAGACTGCTAAGTGGAAGCATTGATCCTAGCAGTTCTCCTGGTTAAGAAGGGAACCAAGACACCTGGTAAGTGAAGAAGCAGTGGAAGGGACCCTGCTGGCTGCCAGCCCTTGCAGGAGGGTGGAGTTCTGGTTTGGGATCCCTCCTCAGAGGGGAAGTTGAAGGGAAGTCAGAGGTAATATTCCCACCCACACCTACACCTAAAAAGTTCTCATTTGAAAATAAAAACAATGAACAAGCAAAGAAAAAAAGAGTCCATCCATAAAAACTTACTATGGGAATAGGAAGACTAAATTCACCTTCAGACACTGAAGGGAAAAAAAAAAAAGCCTTTTCTATCCCAAAGAAAAATGTTAAATGGCTAGCTAGCTTCCCAGAAAGAATTTATAAAAGAACTCAAAAAAGACGTTAAAAATGAAATGAGAGAAATTGAGGAAATTTTTTAAAAAAGTACCATTCAAGAAAAATGAGAACATGAAAATAAAGTGAACTAATAAGAAAAGGAAATCCAGAATCTTAAAGAAGAAAATAACCCTCCAAAATCTATAAAGAAATGAGAGGAGAAGGAATAGGATAAGGTGGGATATAGAAGGATGTATAGATTTGTGGCAGCAGGATAAGGTATATAGATTAATGGGAAAGCCATAAAGAGGCAGGAAAAGGGTAACAGAGGTTAAAGGAGGAGGTACATAAGAGTGTTTACATTAAAGTGGAATAAGTTATGTAGATTAATAAGAAAGTGATCCAAAGGGAAGGGAAAAGATAAATAGAAGAGATAAGGGAGGGATCCATGGGTGATTGGAAGTTAAGTGATAGCAAGGCAAATTAAGGAATAGAACTAAAGTTAAAGAATTAGCAGGGAGAAGGAATAAAAGATAAACACAAACACTACATACAACAAGAATCAGGAGTAGAATTTATTAAAATTACTAGGGCTAGTAATCATTGATCTCAGACAAAATCAAATTAAAGATTCAATCAAGAGAATCATACATTATGTTAACTAAATTAATAATGTTTTTGATGTATGTCTATGTATTTGTAAATGCACATGTATATATATGTGTGTATACATATATATGTATATAGATAAAGATATGCATTGCATAAATATATGTATATATAAATATACCTGTGCTTAATTGTAGCCTGTTTGGTGAAATTGGGAGCGGATGAATGGGGAAAAAAGAATAAAATAAAAAGTGCACATCAGAAAACAAAAGACCAATCTATAAGGAAGCAAAGGAAAGATGGACAATCATGAATATAATATCTTCTATTATTATATATGCTTTCTTGAAATGAAAATTCTTTGTTACACATTTTCATTCCTTCCTGATATTCTATTAGGCACATGACAATGATTTAAAAATTTTTTTTTTGCTTTTTCTTTTTCTATTTTGTTTTTTCTTATTTTCTATTTAACTTTAACTAGTATATATTTAAAAAAGCAGTCTGAGTTAGTAGATAGCATGGCTGACCCACTCATAGTATCATAGTATCAGAATTGGAAACCTCAGTGGCCATATAGTTCTACACATATCTTCCAAAAGAATAAACATTACAACATATTGAAAGTGGTCATACTTTCTTTTGGATGGTGTAGAAGTCATGGAATCTCAGAGTTGTAAGGGATCTTAAACAAACAAATAATAAAGTGTGTATATTCACACACATGTGCCTTTCAACATTCCTGACAAATGATGGTTGAACTGCATGCTCTCTGGTCCCTCTTGTTTGCCTCTTCCCAATCCCAGAAGCTTGGATTCTGGTGCTTTGGACTCTTGTCTCTGATAGGCAAGGCTTCTTTTGCCTTACCTTGCCAAAGATTTCCTACCATATTAATTATGGAATAAATGCCCTATTTTCTATTTATTCACCCATCTATTCATTTATCTTTAGTGAGGATTAACCAGGGGTATGCTAGATCCAGTTCTAAAAGGCTTGTGAGAGCGATTCTTGCATTTTCAGTGTGATCATTTACTCACTAAAAATTAGCAGTTACTAAAAATCACTTTTATTATGATTTTATTGATTTCTAAACTTGTGAAAAATGTTAATGCTGATTAAACTTATATAAGTGTGTATGTGTGTGTGTGTACATGTGTATGTGCATGCATGTTCTTCCTTAATCCTGATAAAACCTAATTGTTAAACATTTACCACTATGTACCACTATATACTTCTATAAACATTGCTTGACCTCAGCAGAAGTTCAATAGAAAGCTCAGGGAATAAAATCATTGACAGGCTGGTGATCTGGTGTTTATAGGCTAGTGATAAAAACAATCATATAAATTTATATAGCATTTTAGGTTTTGTGAAGTGATTTACATTCATCAGTTCATTTGAATCACATAACATACCTTGCAGTAACCCATTACCTCTCAAAATAACTCATTCTACTTTTGGACAGTTCTAACTATTAAGAAATTTTAACATTATTAGATCAAAAGATGTTCCCTTGCAAATCCCAAGTAAAACAAAAATGCTTAATTTAATAGCTTTCTAAAGAAAAGTATCATAAAGTCCCTTCATTTTTATTCTAAGGTATGGATATTAATTAGATATTGATCTCTCCTTTTGCTAAAGTCCTCCACTGATGTTTGGGGGCAACTAGGTGGTGCAGTGAATAGAGTGACTGGTCCAGAATCAGGAATAGATGTGTTGAAATTTGGCCTCAGATGCTTACTAGATTGTGACCCTGGACAAATCACTTAACTCTGTTAGCCCTTATTGGTAAAATGAACTGGAAAAGGAAATTCAAACCATTCCAATATTTTTTGCCAAGAAAACCCAAAATGGGGTCATGAAGAGAAATACATAAGCAAAAAAGTAACTGAACAAATAATTCTAATGTTTAATCATGGCATGGAATCGATCCTCGGATGCTGAAGCCTCGACCAGTGGGGAACAAGCTGGGAAGTCTTCAAATGGGACCTTGAAAGTTGATAGTACTTATGCTGACCAAGGACCAACACAGAAGAGTGGGTCATCAGGCGATGACATTTTTTGGTAACAGCAACTCATTGAAGACTAAGAAACATGAAGCAGTTATTCTCTATGATGCTGGAGAGAGTTCCCATGCTGATGAAATCATAACATAAGAGAATCATATGCTTCAGAATAACAAATATCATCTAGTCTAATGTCCTAACTTTACAGAAGGGAAACAGGTCAAATAGGTGAATATATATTGGTCAAGGTCACAAAGGTGACATGTTTTCTAACTCCAAATGAGTGTTCTTTCCCCTTTAGACAACACTGTTTTAAAAGCAAAAGGGTGATGGTCAATATTCTAACCAGTACCACTGATAAATCATAGAATTTAGAGTTGGAAGGAAATTCAGACAATCACACATTTTTTAAAGTAAATATTCTTTTTTTTGGAAGTAAGATTCATACCTGCATTCTATAGCAGAACACTTTTAATGGTTTTTTGAAGTTGTGTGATAGGTTTAGTAAATAGCATATTGTTGAAAAGCATTGAATATTATTAAAGTATGATTTAGTGAAACAGAGGTTTTTTAATGAATAAATCAATAAGTATTTTTAGGAGTCTACTAGATGATAGGCGCCTCTGAGTACTGGGGCTACAAGAACAAAAAGAGAATTGCTGCTCTTAATACTTTACATTCTAATGAAGGGACAACATACACAAATAGGAATGATAAGATATAAAGTATATATATGTGTGTGTACATATATATACATACATACATACATATATGTATATATATGTATATATGTATATATATGAGATATAAGGTAGCTTTAGAATTGAGATTACTAGTAGTTGATGAGGAAAGAGGATGATGAATGAGCTATCATTTGAAGGAAACCAGAATTTACAAGTGACAGAAGGGCAGAGGAAGAGGGAGAGTTTTAGAAATGGAAACAACTAGTGCAAATGTACAGAGATAGGTGACAGAATTCTTTTTTTGGGGGGAATAGCAAGTAAAGTCAATTGCAGTGGACCATAGAATGAGTGAATGGATAATCTTAGGTTAGGAGATTATAAAGGTAGAAAGGGCAAAGTCCTTAAATTCTTTGAATGCTAGATATTTTTATATTTGTTCCTCAAGGTTATAGGAAACAACTATAGATTATTAAATGAATAAAGTAAAATTTATTAATGTCCTAGATACTGTGCTAAATGCTGGAAATATAAATATGAAAACAAAACAATCTCTGCCTTCAAAGAGCTTATGTCCTAAGGAAAAGATCAAACATATATAACAGTCACAGTCAGGTAGGGATTTTTTGGACATAAAAGTCACTGGACTGTTGAATGGAGTCATAGAACAAGTGATCGCCATGTCCTTTCAAGCATTTTTTTCCTCTTTTTTTGTAATCTGAGCACTTAGCACAGTGCCTGACACATGATGAGTATACTTTCTATTTGTCCATTAATAGACAATAATGATCATGTACATTTGATTTCTTAGAGGTAGAAACAGAATAAAGGAGGGCTATACAGAGTTGTTGACATTGGACAATGGTGATACCCTTGGCAGGAAAAGAAAATTTAATAAAAGGAGAAGCTTTAGTGTAATAGATAACAAGTTCTGTTTTGGACTATTAAGTTTGGGATGCATATTTGACAATGGAGATGTTGAGTTTGGGATGCAAATTTCAAATACTGAATTGAAATTTGTAAATGAGATAAGTTCAGTGTTGGATAAATAGAACTGGAAGTCATTTACATAGAGATGATAATTGAATCCATGGGAGCTAATAAGATTATTTAGGGAGAAAATACAAAGAAAAAAAGAAGAGGGCCCAAGATTGAACCTTGAGGGATATTCACAATGAGGGAGTATGATATAATTTAGGGAAGGAGATTGAGGAGTACCTAGACAGACAGAAGGAGAATCAAGGGAGAGCAGTGTAATACAAGGTTAAACAGGAGAGTTTAAATAATGTCAGATCCTCAGAAGAGGTTGAAAAGGATGAAAATTGTGAAAAGGCTCTTTGACTTAGTAATTGAGAGTATATCGATAACTGAAGAGACCTGTTTCATTTGAGTGATGAGGATGGAAGTCATAGTGAAAAAAATTAGAAGGGAATGGAAAGAGAGGAATTGGAGTTACTACATGTAGAACACTTTCTCAGGGGTTTAGCTGAGAAGGAGTGGAGGACAGAGAAAGGTATAGGAGAATAGGATTTAGGATCAATTTTTAAATGATGGGGAGATTTGGGAATTTGGGTACATATCATGTGTTTGTGGGTCCTTTACTTCGCTGAGACTCAGCTATTTGAAGCATGCCTGATAATATTCTGCTGTAAAGCATTCCTGGTCTTGAGATAAAATGGAATACGGATTTGAAATGTACCATTCTCCTCCTAAGTATGAATTTGACCCTAAGTTGTTGGAGGACCCCTAAAAGAAATGGGGATATGTTAGGGCCAAAGATTTTGGGGAAGAAGCTTGTCATTGAATTGAGGATCAAAGGGTGTGGTTTGATTCCCTTGAGACCCCAGGTGTGCCGGAGATTGCTATTAATGATTTTATTATAATGACTGGCCGTCTCTTAAAGAGAACCACACCTTACAAGCTTATTGCTGATGATGAACGTGGGTGTATGGACAAAGAGCTTGACCTCAGAGTAGGGGAAGGAAAGGAGGAGGGGTCAGGAGATGAGGAGAGGCAAGACAAGAAGGAGGGACTAGGGGAGAGGCAGGCCTAGGAGGTGAGGCTAGGAGAGGAGAAAAGATATAAGCCTTGGTGATAAGGAAAGAGGCAGGCATGTGGCAAAACACCATGGAGGCAATGGGGGCTGAATAAAGAACCACCATGATCTACATTCCTTTGGCTTGACTCTTCTTGGTGACCAACTAATTGGCCGAATGCACATCGAAGCTCCGGAGGTGAGATAAGTCCTGTTACCCATAAATTAGATAGAAATTAACACTAAGTAGAACAAAAACTAATAAAGAACAGGAAAATACTGTCTATTCTTTTCCCCATATATGTGCTATGGATAAATATAGGTTAATGAAAACTGTAACTAAATATTTTGCCAGATCCTTTAGTGAAAAATGCCCAGATCATAGTACCCAGTTGTTTAATATAATAGTGCTTATGGGAACAATTTGCAGCTCTTCCCCTTGCCTAGTCAAGAAGTGCAACATTTAAGAGAATTACTCTAACAGGGATTTAGAATAGAGTAGGCAAACACTATTTGTTCTATGAAAGGTAAAAGTTTCACAAGGATCACATCTCTTCTGGAAAAATACAGATGTGAAAGAAACAGTATTATCATCACTATTAAAAGCACAGTAACTCAACCTGACACACAATTCAATTCCAAAATGAGCCAAAGTGAATCTCTTTTGTTATAATTTGTGAACCTACCCGGTATAAGGGATTTCTTCCATTTAACTCAATGAGCATTGATTGAATACCTTCAATGATAAATGTATGTTCTACGTTCTCTAGAGGATACTTAAAGATGAGGAATACATAGAACTTATTCTCAAAAAAAAAATCAAAATCCTTACTATCTACTATTTAGGACAAAGGTAGATATTCAAACAGTTAAATACAAAACAGCCTATTATAAGTGATATAAGAATATTTGTGGGCTTTAGAATAGAAAGTGGTCAATTGTGGGAATGAGGAAAGTTTTCAGGAAGGAGAATTGAAAATAGGTTTTAAGGAATAGGTAGCATGATACAGTAGTCAGATCAGAGGACCTAGAATCTAAAACCACATGTATCTGTATTGCCTCTAGAATCATAAACACTTATGTTTGAGAGTTGGAACTTTCCTCCAAAGTTCCCTTTTAATCTTATTACATGCCACTTTTCTTCATGCCTACTAAAGTCATCAAGGGACACTTGTTATTGTTCTTCATGCATTCTGCTCCCTCTTCTACCTATATATCATTGCACTGACTGCTGCTGATGTTTAAAGTTTTTCATGTCTTCATCTCTATGTCTCCGAATCCTTTGTTTCTTCCAAGGTTCAGCTCAAGTACCCCATAAGCTCTTCCATGATTCCTCCAACAGATAATGCTTTCCCTTAAAACCAACTAGTACTATTTGGTACCCATTTATGAATGCAACAGTTGTTTCCCATGACTAGACTGCAAAATCCTTGAGGGCAGGGACTGTTTTAACTTTTGTCTTTGTATTGGTATCACTTAGAATAGTGCCTGGAAGATAGCTAACATTTAAAAAATACTTCCTAATTTATTGGTTCATTGACCTTGAGCAAGTCCCTAAATTTGTGTTTTTCAAATTTCTGATCTGTAAGATAAAGGAGTTAGTCTCAATGAATTCTAAGGTCATTCCAACTTCAAACCTATGATTTTAGCAAGCAGAAGTGAGTAGAGAGGTAGAAAATAAGACATCTGTTGGATAGAGTGAGGGTAAGGGGCATATTCAAGGAACAAAGGACATTATAGTTTGGCTGAAACCAATGGAGCAGATTAGGGGAAAGTGGATTATGCCCAAATTGTGATAGACTTTGAATGCCAGATTGAGAAGTTTGATTAGGCAATGGGAAACCATTGAAGGGTTTTGAATAGAAAAGTAACATGATCACAGTCATGTTTTAGGATGAGTTAACAATCAGTGACTACTTATCTAAAATAAATTTAAATCTTTGAATTGTAAAAAAATCAAAGCTGAAACTCCCATTTTCTCATCCTATAGATGAGGAAACAGACCCAAAGAGATTTGTAGAATTTGGAGACTTTTTAGAATGTCTTCTCTTGTGGGCAAGAAGCAAATAATAGACCAAATAATAAAAGTATAAGTAAAGAAGCTGATTTTTGAAGTATAGAAAAGGGGGTAATAACATATTATAAACTAACTTTTATTTTTAGACCTGGTTCTGTAATTCTTTTGTAAAGATGGAATGAGTCCTTTGAGTGAATTAGAATGGGAACAGTGCCATGGATCAAGCAATGTTCTATGCCAAATATGGTTTTTATAAGACAGAATTTCTGGTTTTGGTACTTACTAATATGACCTTACACAAGTCACTTAACCTAGCCTCAGTTTTACTCAACTGTAAAATGAGTGGATTGGCATAGTTGATCTCTTAGATTGCTCTTAGCTTTAAATTTGATACTTTCAACTTAAAGTTTTCAAGATTCCAATTTACCAGAAAACCAGAAAACATCTTAGGAGGCAGCTCTGGTGGATAGAATGCTAGACCTGGTTCAAATTTGATCACAGACACTTCAGCTTGTGTAAGCCTAGGCAAATTACTTAATATCTATTTGTCATAGTTCTATAAAATGGGGAATTAATAATAGTACCTACTTCCCAGGGTTGTTATAAGAATAAAAGATTATTTTTGTAAAGCACTTTATAAAGCTTCAAGCATTATGTAAGTTGTAACTATTAATAATAATAATTTTTATTATTCTCTTTAGAGGAGATATTTCCTTGAGCTTGTCCTCAGATTCTGGGAGTAGACCCAATATGGTGTTTGTGGCCTGCTGTGTAACATGAACATATTATAGTATTTAGATACATGGAATTTTACCTGTATTACCTCCAAAAAGTAATAGTTCTGAAACTGAAAGAATGCCTGATAAAGACTCTCACATCAGACATTCACTTCCTTTTAGATAAAGGTCTCTTCTAGAAAGACAGATATATCACTATTCCTCTAAGGATACTTTAATTTGGAAATACTGTGACATTGCATTGATAAAGAAAGCTCAGTTCCCCTTGGTCATTGCTGTTGTTGCAGTAGGTAGAAGAATGAAGGCCTATTGTGAGTCACTGAAGAGGATCATCAAAATTAAAAAAAATGGAGCAGGAGGAAAGAATGTGGTAAAAATTTATAGGATCTACCCTTAAACAAGATAATGTTTTAATTCTTTTATCACAATGCTCAGTGTTCATTCCAAGACTGCTGAAACCATAAATATTGGAAGAACAAAATGGATTTGCAGTTTTGACTTATTTTAGCACAGACCAAATAAATAAGTAAACCACCAAGAACTTGTAGTTTTTGAAAATGAACAAATTAAATTCTTTCAAATAAATTCAACAAAATCTAACTGTTATATGCAAGGATCTATGCTTGGTACTGCATTCAAGATAAGATGAAAGATAAAAAAACAATATAGCCCCTGCCCTCAAGGAACTTACAAATATAATAGTTTCTTCAACCAAACTAATTCTTGCCTATTATCCTCTGCTAAATTCTGCTAGTGATGATGAATCCTATGAAGTATTTTCATTATGAATTTTTCCTGCATTGGGGCTGAAATCAATAACCATATTTTAACAATTATAACTTTGAGTACTGAAAATTGGAATACATGGGACCTGGTTGTAATACTACTTTGGCAACCATGGAGAAGCCTTGGAGACAGCCTGAGGGGAATAGGTGGGGAATTGAGATGGAGATTATGGTGGATTCTTAAAACATGCCAAATATTGAGACTTATTTCATAAGACTTTCAGAATATTCCCTCATTCCTCATGGAGGAAGGTCAATTTCTATCAACTATTGGGGAGTCTTATAATAATGTATAATGTCATCTTTTAATATTTCTTCATCTATGGCATATGAGTGCAAAAGTTAATCTAATATTTATTTTGAAATCAATAGTTTTATAATTAGATTTGTGGAATTATGTAACTAAAAATGTTACCATTCATGTGTGTGAATGTCTAAAATTTCTCTTATCTTCTTGACTCAGGAAGATTTTTCTTGTGTCTAAAAAGTCCCCACTAATAATTTAAATTTAATACATGATGGCCATGGTAGAGAAGACGTAGTTTCCTTGTTAAAAAATAAATCCAAACCTTTTTGTTTGAAGAGAATAATGGGGTGTTGTGCAAAGGATACTGATTTTGGAAGCAGGGTTCCTATATTAAAAGCCTCTGGCATTTACTAACTTGTGTGACTTAGGTGAGTCACTTAAATTGACTTAATCTCACTTTTCTCTTCAAAGATCAGTATAATATTATTTTTACTCCTTAACTCATAGGACTGTTATGAAGAAAGTTCTTTGAAAACATTACAGTTCTTTATAAATTTTGGTGGAACCAGAGTTGTGATCTGACAGATTCCTAAAGAAGAACACCTTCTACAAATGCAATTTAACACCTTGCAATCTTAGATTTGCCTGGGGAACTGAGAGGTTAAGTAAGTTGATCAGAATTCTCCAACCAGTATGGGAATGAAACTCAGTTGCACCTGATTTTGAGGCTGATTTTCCATCCACTACTCTACACTGCCTTTTCCAATATAAATATGTCATTATTATTAGGATTATAGAATCTTATATTTAGATATGGGAGGAAACTTAGAACTTACCTAGTCCACACAGTGAAGTTAACCAGAATTTCTGCCTTCTCTTTCCACATTAAACTATCTTGATTCTTTATTCTTTTATCAAATAATTCCTTTCCTTTCATTTTCTTATTTTTGTCAGAAACCTTTTGAGCAAATGACAGTAATGTACTTTGAAAATATGATAGACTACAGAGATGTTTATTACTAATGAGAAATTGATGGATAAGACAAAGCACAATATATTTAATTCAGGATACTCTTGACTAGTTATGGCCTGAAGGAATCTCCTCACAAATATACAAAAATTAGTTGGAATCCATGCCGAATAAAGTTCCTAGTTATAAAACTAACATATTTCTCTCAATAGACTAGAAGCTAGAAACAGCTTCCTTGGAAAGAAGTATTTTGGACTGTGATCTTGATCAGTCTGTATGTAGTTAGCTTGTTCTTTGTATCAATGTAGTTGAGCAAGGAAATTTAGGGAGGCTCTGATGTTCCCATTTAATCAGCCAGGGAGTTGTAGGAGTTCAACATTCTGATGCTTTTGTTTAGTGTGTACAGACCTATTCCATACATCCCTTTTCTGTGCTTCAATTTGTCTTTTACTCACACGTGCCACAGCTTTCCTTCTGGTTCACAGCAATTCCCATTGCTCAGTTTCTCAGTACCATTACTCTTATTAGCTCTGCCTCTTTGTCCATTAGTTTTACTTGTAAGGGAGGATACGGGCTTTTTTCTTCTTTCAGGCACTCTTTCCTGAAGTATAGAACTCTCCTTTAGGCTTCTTTAAAAGGTTTTTCATTGCTAATCACCAAAGGAGCAGATAGGGACTTAAAACAACAAACTGATTTGAGATAGTACTACTTTTCCCCTGCAAGTTTATCATTTTTTTGGAAAAGAGGAAGATAGGGCATCAGAGTTTTTTTTTCTTAGTGAAGAAATAGTTTGAAGGCCATTTCTCATCAGCCCTAGCAAATTGACCACTTCTGACCATTTACTCAGTTCCTTCTCACTGTTCTCAGAAAAGCATAGGGAAATGAGTGTGCGTCCTACCCAGAGATTTCTGCTTCCTTGACCCAGACAGAGAATACATGCTTCCCTGGAGCCAGTCCCAAATGCTATATCCTGAGGGATAACTCACAAGCTCATATGATGGTCAAGAGAAAATGTGATTCCAAGCACAGCAGGTGGGGAAATTCTTGATTCACTATATCTTACATGTAAGTCTTATCTATAAACAACACAATGTTCCTCTCTACAATAAATTGTCTCTGCTACTCAGAGATAAGTCATTCAACAGCAGAGGGTTCTCTGACATCTTTTTTTTTAAAACTGATTCTAATTGCTGCCATTGAGAACATGTCTCAACTATGCTGCTTCAAAGATTATTCTTTACATTTCCAATTTCTCTTGGCTTCTCTATAGTGAATAGTTATTCACTTTTCAATTTAACACTACTGATAAACACATATCATGTTCTCGATAACTTTAGGTACTAGACATATAGAGACAAAAAGTGATTGGCTACTTAAGAAAGCTGCTTTCTAATGGGAAAGGGATATAATCAATTGGTCAATAAGTATTTATTAAGCTCTTTTCATGTGTCAAGATTGTGCAAACAACACACAAACAGGAAAGTAAATAGAGTTTTGAGGAAGAAGTCTCTTGGTTTTGGTATAATAATCATTTTTTCTGAATGGTCATTAAGATTGTGTTCCCTACTAGCCACCTCTTTAATAGGATAAACTTCCTTACTTCTTTTGTCCAGAAGTTCTCCAGAATGCTCAGTAGACTAGTCTCCCTTATCTGAATATTCTAAAGTTTGGAGACTTGTAGATGTTTTCAAAATCCTGTACCCCATAGTGAATTGAACACTTCAGATGTTTTCTCAGCAGCAATAAATATTTCATTCACACAAGTTATCTGTCAGAGGTGGAACTTGAAGCCAAGTCTTTCTGACTCTGAGGTATATAAGTCCACATTTCTTCCTTCAATGATACATACTGAAGTAATAGATTGGGGAACTCAACATTGTCAGTATGGAATTGGAAGAGGTTTAGTAATGATCTTCTTCAGCCCCTTATTGAATCCCAGATGTTAACCTGAATGACAATTTTGCCTATTATAGTACTGCTAAAAGTGACTTGAGCAATAAACTAGAGGAGGAGAAGCAGTTATCCCTTGTTTTAGATACTGCATTAAAAATAATGCAGAATAAGATTGTCTTAAATCTTTTTTGTGGGGATGGGGGGGGTGGGAGAAGGTTGTAATTTCAAATTTTAGATTCACTTTGAGCTTGCAATCCACTAAGATTCCCACAACTTTTAGTGATTTGAACTAATATCTACCCATGTAGACATCTGTCTCTTTTATCTTATATCTGTACAGCTGATTTTTAAGCCTAAGTACAGAAACATTTATCCTTATTAAATTTCATCTCATTTGATTCAGCCTATATTGCAATCTGTCAAAATCTTTTGGATCCTAACTCTGCCTTCCTACACATTAGCTATTCCCCTCAGCTTCATGTCATCCACTAATATGTTAAGCACACAATCTGTGTCTTTACCTCTCTAATGGATACACAGAACAGAACCTCCTAAAACTTTCAATGATTTAGATCATAAGTTGTTCAAAGCTGTCACAGGATTCACTGGTATTATGGTATCAGTTCTCTTCTTACAAGTTAATGTGGTGGTGATAGTAATGATAATGGATTGTACCAAAGTATCCATGGAGGATGTTTTATTGAGATATCCTAATTTCATCAATATATATATATATATATATATATATATCTTTACACCAAACTGGATCATAAACTTTCTATAATTTAGTAGAAGATCTTTGAAAGTTGTTGTGCCACCAATTTAGAACTGAGCCTTGTTGAATTTGGTTTGGCTGATGCTTATATCCAACTAGATACATATTTTATTACTGATCCGCATTCAAAGGCTTATCTACTTATTTTGGGGATCCTTTGTTGATAATTTTGAATTAAAAATACCAAGTTTTTTTTCATAAATTCTCTTCCTATTTGGGTAGATCTTTTCATCCAGGAGAATGACAATAATGAGACAACATACCAAAATTTGTGGGACACGGCTAAAGCGGTTATAAGCGGTAATTTTATATCTCTAGATGCTTACTTTCATAAAACAGAGAAAGAGAAGATCAATAAACTGGGCTTACAATGAAAAAAGCTAGAAAAAGACCAAATTAAAAACCCTCAATTAAATACCAAATTGGAAATTCTGAAAATTAAAGGGGAGATCAATAAAATTGAAAATAAGAAAACTATCAAATTAATAAATAAAACTGAGTTGGTTTTATGAAAAAAAACAACAAAATAGATAAGCCTTTAGTTAATTTGATTAGAAAAAGGAAAGAGGAAAATCAAATTGTTAGTCTCAAAAATGATAAGGGAGAATTTTCCTCCAATGAAGAGGAAATTAGAGTAATAATGAGGAGTTTCTTTGCCCAACTTTATGCCAATAAATTTAATAATGTAAATGAAATGTAGGAATATCTACAAAAATATAGATTGCCTAGGTTAACAGAAGAGGAAATAAATTATTTAAATAGCCCCATTTTTGAAAAAGAAATAGAACAAGCTATTAATCAACTCCCTAAGAAAAAATCTCCAGGGCCAGATGGATTTACACGGGAATTCTACCAAACATTCAAAGAACAATTAATCCCCATCCTATACAAACTATTTGAAAAAATAGGGAAAGAAGGTGTACTACCAAATTCCTTCTATGACACAGATATGGTGCTGATAGCTAAACCAGGTAGGGAGAACACTGAGAAAGAAAACTATAGACCCATTTCCCTAATGAATATTGGTGCAAAAATTTTAAATAAGATTTTAGCAATGAGATTACAGAAAGTTATCCCCAGGATAATACACCATGACCAAATAGGATTTATACCAGAATGCAGGGCTGGTTCAATATTAGGAAAACTATTAGCATAATCAATTATATTAATAACAAAATTAACAAAAACCATATGATTATCTCATTAGATGCAGAAAAAGCCTTTGATAAAATCCAACACCCATTCCTATTAAAAACACTGGAGAGTATAGGAATAAATGGGCTTTTCCTTAAAATGATTAGTAGTATCTACTTAAAACCTTCAGCAAGCATCATATGTAATGGAGTCAAACTAGAACCATTCCCAATAAAATCAGGAGTGAAACAAGGCTGCCCACTGTCACCATTACTATTTAATATTGTATTAGAAATGTTAGCTTTGGCAGTAAGAGAAGAAAAAGAGATTAAAGGAATTAGAGCAGGTAATGAGGAAACCAAATTATCACTCTTTGCAGATGACATGATGGTATACTTAGAGAACCCTAAAGACTCAACTAAAAAACTACTAGAAACAATTCACAACTTTAGCAAAGTTGCAGTATACAAAATAAATCCACATAAATCATCAGCATTTTTATATATTACCAATAAAGTTCAGCAGCAAGAGATACAAAAAGAAATTCCATTCAAAATAACTGTTGATAGTATAAAATATTTGGGAATTTATCTGCCAA
>JAJPUD010003105.1:61442-76302 GCA_023553655.1 Myrmecobius fasciatus | reverse complement strand
TATAAGCCCAGATTCCAATTATAATCTAACCAGCTCTGCTACTTCAATAGTTCATATCAAGATCAAAGGAATTTAATGGTATTATGGACCTAATAAAGAGCTGATGAATGAATGAGTTGATTGTACTTTTATAAACTGACAAATACATGTATTGTAAAGAATTTCTTCTCTCTGTAGAAGTACAGACACAGTGATAGGAACATTATTAACTGGTTTCTGAACTGGTTCCCATTCATTTTTTTTTCCTCAGACATTCAAGGTCAAGCCCAACTAGATTGTAAGCTCTTCAAAAGAAGGGACCAAGTCTTTTATTACTTTTGTATCATCCTCAGCAAATACTTTTCATTAGCATTGTAATACATGATAATTAAATAGCCCAAGACATGGTGCTTTTTTGGTGCCTGTAGATATATAACAAGATCCACTTTGTCAGCTCCTTTCTTTGTCTCTTCAGAGAATACCTGTGAATAACCTTCTATTTAGTTATATTCTTTTTTGTTTATGGAAAGAATATCAATATTGGTATTGTGTGGGACAGTGACCCTTACATAAATTAAAATCAGAGACTCTCAAGGTAAAAAGGAAAAAGGATTTATTATGATCTAGTGAGAAAGGGCAACTCCTAATAGACAAGGTGTTGTCAGTAGACTAGGGCAAAGCACAAACTTCAAACACAGGATTATATAGACCCTAACACAGAAGTCCCCACTCTCTCTGATCTTTTTTTCCCAATGACTGGGAGAGTACAGGCTTATATCCTAATGTGGAAATCTACCCAAAGACTAAAGCATACCCAGAGACAAAGAATACTAGCCAATAACACATTTTTTACTGTATTAGGAACTTACTGCTAATTGTGGCACAAAGGGAAGGGAGAACAGGAGGGAAATGTATGTAATAAGTGAACACCTGTGGCTTTCAGCTATAGCACAAATAATATTATAATTAGGGTATAGGTTGAGGTCACATTCTTATGAGAGGTCTTTTCTCAGTTTATCCCATTCGGTATGATTCAGTTCTTCCAGCAACATGTCCACTTGTCAGTCTTCGGACAAGTGTCTCACATTTAGAGTTAAATTAATTGCCTAAAATCTGTGTGATTCTTACCACCTACTCCTTCTGTCCACTTTCCCACCACTTTGCCAATATCATTACATATGGAGAAGAGGACCATGTCAGACTGAGGATAATTTTGAAATATTCTTTGTTTAATGAGTTGCCTCCATCTTAAAATTATCATTAACTAGATTGCCTACTGGTGATGTGCCTCTCCATAATTAACTAGTTGGTTCTCAGAAGACCAATTTGATCTGTGGCCAAGGCCATAACTAAAGCATTTCCTATATGGCAGAACCTTTTTGAATTCACCTTAGATTGGCATGGCCTTTGAGAATCCAGGCTCACTTTTATGTCAAAAAGAGGCATTGAAATACAGTGTGGACCACTTAGATATACTTTATGAATATTGTAATACTAATGCCAAACTAAACAGAGTTAGTATAGAAGGTGAGGAGAAGCTTAGGATTAGATTTAGTTACATGAAAATTTGACTTCCTATCACATCATATCTAAATTCTACTGTCTCTTTCTCTTTCTGTCTTTCACATACACACAACTTATTGATTAATTTACCGCTCTTATTTTTGAAGCAACTATAGTATAGTGAAAGGAGCCCTGAATTTGGTTTCAGAACAATTGATGTTTGTGCCACTTGCTATGCCTGTGACCTTGAGCAAATTACTTTTGCCCCTTTGTGCTTCAGTTCTATCTATAAAAATGGGATAAAAATACCTGTTTTCCCTATTTCATAAGGCTGTCACAAGGATCAAATGAAATAATGTAAATAAATCGATTTATAAATTGTAAAGCAGTATATAAAAGTCAGTTATTATTCTTAAGTAAAATCAGCAGCTAAATATTTTCCCCAGGATTGTAATTTGTGATAAACTCACTGTATTCTGAGAGTACTAAGTTCCAATATTTGGGGTTACCATGTAGATATGGGAATATTGTTTTTATTCATTCATCCAATCAATTTTGAGTTGCTTATCTTATGTATTATTATTATCCTTTCTTTGTCTGTAGTATATATGTCTCTTGAGGGTGACCCATTTCATGACTGTAGGTGAAAGCCCTTGCTATTTTAATCTTTAATTTTCAGGATATTAATATCTGTGATGAATTAAAAAAGGAAAATGAGGGTCCATAAGATTTTTCATAGAACATACATATAGTCCTGCTTAGGTTGAGGAATAATTCCCAGCTCTGCCCTCCCTTTCTTTCTCCAGAGGCTAACCAGGAGAATTGGAAGAAGACATTCAGGGCATACTTACTTTGTAGGAGTGAGAGTCAAATGAACATTGGAAATATAGCCCAATTATTTTACAGATAAGTAAAAGAGAGGTGCAAAGACAGTAACTTGTCCAAATCATATAGGTCATGAGTAAAAGAAAGGACTTGAACCCAATTCTTTTGGCACCAAATCTAGAAATATCCAACCCTATTCCAGGAATTTTTATGAACACAGTCCAACCTGAGATGTGGAATGAAAACTGGTACAATCAGTTCTACTACAATGCTTGCTTAAATAAAGCTAATTTGTTCCAATCCAATTGCATAATGCAAATTTTAGGTTTGTTTACATGCAATTTCTTCCCTGAGGAACTGCAAAAGAAGAGGGGAAACTGCACCACTTCACAATAACTCACAAAGTGCAACCCTTTTAACTCCCACTTTCATATTTTCCAAGGTAAAGTAACATTTATTGTGTGCAGTACAGTAGGTGCTATGGGCTAAGGAGGGATGGTTGACTCTTCAATCAAAGCAAATTGACTTTGCCATCCTTTGCCCTGTGGTGACTGGAGGCATAAGCCAAGTAGGATTCCAAAACCAGGGACATCATACTATTTATTGAAGCATTTAATTGTTTATTAGTCATTTTACATGAATAAAAGTTTTAAGATTTTTGTTAATTTCCTCTCTTTTAGAAAAGAAAAAAAAACTGTCACTGATGAAACTCTTGAGTGTTGTACCCCAATATCATTTCTCCATAAGTCCTATTAGTTTTTATTATATGATTTTGCAAGACTGGTTGTGCTGGTCACTGATAAATTGGGAATCTGACTCTATCCTTAACTACATGTATGACCTTGGACAGGTCATTCAAACCCTTTGCACTAGAGTTTCCTTATTTGTAAACAATGATAACAACAATAATAACAATATCTAGCATTTATATATTGAGGTTTGCAAAGCACTTAAGACTAGATCATACTACTTTTTGCAAAAAGAGGGAATTTGACTGGATGATCTCTAAAATTCCTTTCAGCCCTAAATCTATGATTCACTAATTTCATTGACAGGCTAGAAGAGAGTAAGTTGAGAAGCATTTGCTATGATTTGGAAGTGCCTAGACCAGTAGGAGTCTGTTGGGGAAGGGACACTCAATTTTGAGAAGTAGGATTGTGGATCATGGTCAAGCTTCAATTGTGCTGGTTAAAAAGTAGTTATAGATACTACTGGTTTGGATGCAAATTTAAATCAGAACTGTAATTCCAAAGGAGTGATGCTAATTTGCTTTGTAAGGTTGGAAGGCTCAGCGTATGTTCCAAGACTAGTAAGTCATGGACAAATGGGGCATTTCTCATCTCAAAAGGGCAAAATCTTGGTTTCTCAATGGTTTAATACTTAGGATATACAACTCTAAATACTTAACATGAAGGAAATCAAATATGTTTAAATACTGTTACAATTTATGTATATTAAGTTATAACAAATTATAAGTAAATTGTTATTTTTTTTCTAATTTCATGATCCCAAATTAAGCTTATCAATGAAACTGACAAAATCCAAGGTATGTGCACAGCCTGAAAGAGCATTAATCAATTGAACCTTATAGAATGAAGGGAGGAGGTGTGACTATTGTACTGGGGCTAGAGTGCCTCTCAATATATCTAATGTTAATTTTTTCATATGCTGATAAATCTTCATTACAAAGAAGACATAGTATCACAGAAATAAAGGGAGTGAAGGAAAGTAAACTTTGTACTATCTAGTTAGATTTTCCATAAGATAAAAAGAAGCATTTTTCTATTCTCTTTTGGATGGCCCTAGTTCTTAAAATGTCAGAGTGCCACTAGACTTTTCCTACTCCTTTTTTTTCCTATAGGGTCAAACCTTGGTCACCCTTTGACCAGCCTCCATTCCCTCTTCTTTTTCTCCCATCACTCACCTCCATAAGAATTATACTGTTGTTGATGCCACCCACGTCAAAACTTAAATATTCATCCTTTCTCTCTCCCAAAACCAAACTCAACCAAAAACTCCACATTGCAGCTGCTCATATTGCCACCAGTGGACTTTACCAGAGCTTGAAATATTTCCATTCTTCCCAGAATGGGTATAAACCAAAGCTTCTTGTAGGTCATAACCCTATATGGGGTAACAAATGAATGTGGGAATCATGAAATTATAATTTATTATCAGTAAATATTTTATAGCAATATACTGGGAGTCATATAAAAATTTTCTCAGGTGAAAAGAGATTGTGAGTGGTAAAAGGTTAAGCTCTGAGCCTTCATTTCCCAGTAATAGATGCAGCTAACATCTAAAAACTTTTCTCTATTCTTAAAAATAAAAAATCCTGCTACAAAGATTCACCTGTTTTGGAAGCAATGTAGCTATTGTAATCCTAAGCCTTGGAAACTTTTACTTCTATGTGCATATGTCATGACATCTATCTATCTACATGTTTTAACTACCCTCTATCTATCTATCTATCTATCTATCTATCTATCTATCTATCTATCTATTTATCATCTATCTATAATCTATGTGCTGTGGTGTTCCACTATTTTTTTCCTTTCCAGGAAAGAAAACTAGCAGGGTGTATACAGTGTTTCATAAGTAAAGTAAATGCATTTCTTATAACTATATTCATAGATTCCTATGATTTACGCCTTGGAGTTTATGCACTCTAATTTGCTCATTGTGTAGATAAAGAAACTGAGCTCTAGAGAGAATACACGATTATCTTATGGTTATATAGGTAATAAATAACAGAACAAAGCTTGGGGTATAGTTACCCTTTATTCTAAATCTAGCGCTCCTAGAGCTCCTGTACTATTTCTCATTTTTACCATTCATGGTTAATGAAAGGTGGTGATGGAGATAGAGCCTTCATTTGAAAGATATCTTCTAGAACTAACCTGGAAAGTGCTCAGTAGCTTTTGAAGAATATATATATATATATGTATGTATGTATATGTATACATACATATATATAAATTCATTTAAAATATTTTTCTGCTTTTTCTATCTGATTGCTCATGAATGGAAAGTTAATCGTCTTATCAGATGGATGCTTGTTACCTAACTGATGGGTTAGTTTGAAATGGAAGAGGGATATGAAGAGTAGGTGGAGTAAGGAATGCTGGAGTCAGCTCCTTCTGGCTAGGGAAAGTTGATTGTTAGTTAGAGGGAAAGTCACAGAACAATGAAATGTCATTAACTTTTTGGAGATATGAGCTATGGCATTATGTTTGACAACAAATAACCTTGGGTATTCTTGTTGAATTGGGAGGGAATTTCTCAGAAGTCCCAAATTCTTCTGAAAAGTCTATGCAGCACTAGTCTAAGTCATTATGCTGTTTTCCTGTTTGCTCTTGCATCACATATTAATTTCCATGTGCCTGTGAAACTTCCGAAAATGCTATTAGAATAAATAGTAAGACAGGGGGTGACCACTTTTTGTCTTTAGACCAGGATGCAAACAAATCATTTAGAATAATAGATTAGCCACTGATGGCTTCTTTGGGGAAGCAGCATGGTGGATTCTATTAGACTTAAAGCTGGAAGACTTGAGCAAGTGGGCCAGCACTGATATGTATTAACTATGTGCCTTTGGAGAAGCTGACTAACTTTTCTGTAAAATGGGTCTAAGGGTGTCATCATGAGGAAAGTCTTTATTAACTATGAAATGATACATAAATGACAGTTATTATTATTATTATTGAAAAATCCCGTTGTTCTAGAGAGATCTAAAATGAGAAATAAGGGACATAGATGAAAAGAAACCCATAATTACTTTGTATTTTATATATATATACACACACATGTCGATATCTCCCTCCTGCTCTTCCTTCCCAGAGCCCTCCCTCTCTCAGCCTCTCTGTCTCTGTTTCTGTCTCTCTTTCCCTCTATATATGTACATAAATAAAATATAATTTTGTATTTAATTAATGCTCTAAGTATATTTTCTCCTAGTTAGAGAGTCTTAATCTGTGGTTTATAAACATTAAAAAATGTTTTTTATAAATATGTTATTTTAATATAATTGATTTCCCTTGTAATATTTTTAATATAATTTTTGCTTTTCCATACTCTATTATAAAGCTTTACCAGATTGCCTAAGAGTTCTGTCCATGAAGCACAGCAGAGATTAAGAACTCCTACCCTAGTAGGTTATAAGCTTCTTGAGGTCAAGGATATTTCATTTTTGTTATTTTAATCCTAGCATCTACCAAAACAGGCTGTGTTGGATGTTTCTTAAAGTGGATTTAATAATGTTATAATCTCTATCACTTCTGGCTTAGGAATGGAAATAATAGTAATAAATGTTATTATTTTTATTATTATATATAATTATAATAAACATAATTTAAAAATAAATATAATATATGTAATATAAAAATTAAAATAATAAACAGTAAAATAATAAATATTTTTTGTTATTTGCAGACTTCATTGGGGGAAGGAGGTAAACTTTGAATCAGGAAGACCTGACCTTAGCTAATAACTAGTTTTGTGACTTTTGAGCAAACATTGTTACCTCTCTCGTTTTTAGTTTTTGCCATGTATAAAAGGGAGACAATATGAGCATCAATCTCCCAGGGTTGTTTAGAAGTTCAAATTTCAAAAAATTTGTTCAAATGGTTAAAAGTTCAAACATAAGTTACATAGAAAGCATTGTACTTAAAGCTATTATTTTTCCTTAAGCTACACTTAAAAAAAAAAAAAAAAAAAAAAAAAAGATTGCATTGGACACTTTCTCTCCATTTTAAGGAGGATGTCCAAGCCAGTTATATTTACATTCCTTTTCAGGAACTTGACTCTCCCTTCATTCTTTACAAAGTCACATTTGTCTAATTCCTACATTGTTTTTTATTGTCTTTTCTCATTGGAATGTAAGCTCCTTGAGAGCAAGGACCATCTCTCTTAATGATTGTATTTGCTTTCCTAGTGTTTGTGTATTGCCTCACTGGTAGTAAGTATTCAATAAATTCTTCTTCAGTGACTTGACTTGTTCCTGAAATAAATATGTATTTTCTTGGTTTTAGTTTATCTTTCAATATTACAAAGAACAATGCATGTTATAAATTAGGCTCTAGACTATTCATAAACATTTTCAAATAATTGTATTTTAAAGCACTGAAATAGATCCTCTATCCAATATTTTGAATAATGGCTGTTAGCATTGTGTACTAAATTGGAAGATTGAAATGAATTTTAATTCCACTTATGTATCTGTCCACTTAACCTCCTTCTAATGCATAATGATAAAATGGAAACTACTCATTGACTCCAGTATAGAACAGTGAGAATTAACTCACACAATTATTTTCAACATGTGATAGGAGTTAGAAAGACTAATTCCCATCATTTGAATCTGTACACTCAAAGGTTTCTTTGTTTCTATAGTGCCAAAGGGCCAGGAATAGAATCACTGATTTTCATCATTTAACTAGAATTTCTAAGACTGGCTTGATCTGGCTAACTGAATTTGCAGATGAAATCATTACTATTTTTTTCTGCTTTAACTCTCATTGAACTTTTTTTCTTTTTTTTTGCTAAAAAAAAGAACTTGACTTCTATTTCTTCACTTAGTAGCATCTCTTGAGCAAAACTGCAATTTTCTTTGAGAGTGGGCAATCTTTCATTGTCTCAGGCTCATCATTTAAATGTGAATAATCATTGCATATATTTATAGATTTTTTAAGGAGAAAAGTGTTAGGAAATTCAGTCAAATGAGCCCTTTTTATCTGGGTATTTTATATGTTGTTCATATATTTAATTAACAAATATCTATTAAGTACCTCTTGTGTGCAAGATATTGTGTTGCATGTCAAGGAATTAGAGAAATTGTGTCTCCCCTCAAGGAGATTACAACCTAATAGTTAATAAGCCATGTAGACAAAAAAAAACATGGTACAAGGCAGAATGTGATAAGGATTAGAAGGATTAGAGCCAAGATACTCTGGAAAAAATCCCTTTCATTTCGAGATTGGAGAAAGAGACAAAACTTCATGGATCATAAGATTCAGAATTGAAAAAGGTCTTACAGGGCATTAATTCCAACTGTCTTCATTCATAGATGAAAAACCAGAGTTGTAGTTTCTTGCCTAAGCTCATAGAGGTAATAAAAAGCAGAGCTGCTAGGATAAAAATTCTGTTCCTCAGATTCTAAATCCAATGTTCATTTGTTTGCTTATTTCTTTCTTGGATAAAGCAAAATAAAACAAAAAAAATTAAGATTTGTAAAGGAAAAGTGGGAAAAAAAGAGGGAAAATAGCTTCCTTAATAAACTCACAAGTGGAAAGAGTAAGCTATTGGTATTGTTTCTTTAAGTTTCTGTGTTTGTTGTTTTTTGTTTTTGCTTCTGTAAGAGAAAACTCTTCCCTAGCCAACAGATTCCTTAACTCATTACCCCCACCATGGTGTTACAAGTTGATAATATCCCTTTTGAATTGTGAATGCTTTTGTCTGATTGAATCAGAAGGGATATCATAATTGATAGTTTGAAAATTTGTTAAGGTTTTTGGTGGCCCTTACAGAGATAAGTTTGCCACCTTGTCAGTCTAGGTAAGTAACAGCTTTGTGGAGTTTGACTCTTTGGCCTATAAGACCACTCACTGGCAGGAATAAAAAGCACAGGTTTTCTAGTAGGTAGTTTGAGAGTTAGTTCAAGAGAAACCAAACAAACAGAGATATATTCTCCACTTAGTGTCTGAGGGAGAAAGTAATTTCCAACAACATGACTTGGCAGCAGGGAAGAAAGCTAACTGAATTCAAGGGAGAACTAGTCCTGGCTATCAAAAGTCAAATTGTGTAGAGTTATAGACACCAAGTGATTAGCCTGCTCAACAGAGATTCTAAACCCCAGGAGAGAGCAGCATGAGGATTCCATGAGAAAATAGAGAACATCAAATATCCTATGCTATTCCAAAGGAATAAGTTAGCTTGGATATATGTATTCCCCATATGTAAGCCCCATAATGTTTATACTCTGTACTTAATCCTGTGTATATTTGTATGTGTCTCAGGGTTATGTGAAAAAAAATGTTTTGTGGCTAATGGTCTTACAGTTCAATCTTAGTATATAGCTACATTCTGAGCTAATTGGTTTTACTGTCTTACTATTAAACAGAAACATACCAGTGGGGACCTATGGTAGTAGTAGTGGATACCCACAGGAGAGTCCCACTAGAACATGAAAATATATGCTCTCTGTGGATCCAATATGTGAGTATAAATGCAAGATGGAAAAGTGGGCCTAGAGGGTTTATTACATTTGTTTTTCCTAAAAGTGGAGGTCAGAAAAATAATGGTATCTTTTGAAAATTTTAACAAGTTAGACTCTACTTAATTGAGGTTTTATCAGTACCTCAATTTTGAAATACTTATCTCCATACAAAAACAGATCTATTAATTTTTTTATTGAGAGAAATTCCTTTTTAATGCTACAGTTGACTGAAATGGGTGTGAAGGATATTGTAACAGATATTGTAATCTGAGGAGGGGGTTTCAGCAAGAACTAGTGAGATTAATAAAAGGAGAATTTAGAAGTCACAAGCATTGGGTTTTGCTAGTGTCAATAAAAAGAAGTAGAAAAGCTAACTAAAATTAGGTTTGGATGATACAAATTTCTTTTCCAGATGAGGTGAAATCGAAACCTGAAAGTAGGAACTTAGAATTTTGAATGACCGCTATAAAACAAATTCTCCAAGGTTGGAGAGCAGACAAATCTGATTGTGAAGAATGGGGGAAGAGAAGAGTACAATTGGAGAGGAATCTGATGATATCAAATAAGTAAGAAGGAAGAAAATCCTATAGAAGTCAGAAGGCAGAGAGGGAAGGAGATCTGTGAGGAGAGTATATCTTCTGAGGACTGTAAAAATCTGTAGATAGAGTCTAATTTTTTTGCCTTTAAAATAGGACTACTCAGCCAGTTCTTGCTCCCATGAATTGGGCTCAAACTAAGAGAACAAAATATTGCTGGACTGCCATATTTAAACTCTATTCATTTTCAAAGCTTCTTTGAGCATCTCAAGTTATTACAGGTCAGTCCCCATTCAAGTCAATCCCCTCATAGTCTATAATTTATATTAAAACAAAGTGAGATATCTCTGGATTAAGTGACAGTTAACAAAAGAGATTTAGGTAGCCATTACAAGAAAAGAATATTCAACAAGGATAGGCATTGAAGATGCCATAAATTGTTTCATTCAAGTAAAATTCTCTTGCCAGTTACCTGTTATGAACCTTAAAAGCCAGGTGAAAGCCCTCTTGGCTCTTTTTTCTAAGTGATGTGAACCATCAATCTTTACTCTCCTGCTTCAATGAAGTCAATCAATGATGATATCAGTCAATCAGTAGACATTTATTAAGTACCTACTATGTACCAGATACTTTGCTAGGCATTGGGGGTACAAAGAAAAGCAAAAGACAGTTCCTATTCTCAAGGAGCTCACAATTTAGTGGGGGAAATAATATGCAAAAGACTATGTACAAAGCAAGCTGTGTGTAGGATAAATTGGAGACAATCACCAGAATAAAGGCACTAGAATTAAGGGATTCAATTCCTTTTAAGGAAAAACTAATCTAACTTTCTTAATTATCGAAATAGAGTTAAGCCATTGCTCCCACAGTGCCTATCCAAAATAATCCTTTGTTTTCTTGATCTCTTCAATCATTTGTTTTCTGCAATCCCAGAGACCATGAATCCTTGTTTTTATCCTGGCTATGTCCTATCCTATTGCTGAAAACAGTCTCTTTCTTCTCTTTCTACCTCTTACTCTGAGAATTAAAATACAATCACCAATACCCTTGCCCCTGGAAGGGACATGTCTAGCCTATTGTTTAACTAACCACACTTATGAATTTTCATACTATAATTCCTTACCCTGGTCATATGGTCATCATTACCCTTTGACAAGGAATATGTATTTCAGCTTCATACTATCATTTTAAAATTCTTACATTTCCCTAAATAAATTGTAATCTATTTGAAGATTACTATCATATCTTAATAGTTATTGTGCCCTCAATTGCCTACATAATGCCTGAAGATAAATTATCAAATGATATATGTTTATTTTGATTTACAAGTATAAAAAGGCCAAGCAATTTGTGCCTATAGACATACCAGTACAGCTGAAAAAAAGAGAAATAATTTGTAGCACTTAGGGTAGAAATGTATAGCAAAGAATGTAAAGAAGAGACTTTTTAATTTTTGCTCATAAGTTTATGTGAATGTCAACTAGGGGAAAAACTAGGAGCTGAAAGAAAGCTGACAGACTCAGCTACACACTTCTTTGTTTTGAGGCAATAGTCTCACAATCTGGAATTTTATGAGTTAAAAGGCATTTTATGACCTAATTCAGATAGTTGCTTAGGTCTTCAAACTCTGAATACCTGCAGGACATGAAAACTGAAAAGAATAGATTTGACCTTTATCAGATTACTTTTGTTGTATTTTACTAGGTGCCTAACTTAGTGTCATTTATAGCAATGGAGAAATTTACTAGTTGTTGCATCTCAACTGATGGTGGCAGGGGAAAGCAGATAACCTCAAAAATCAAGAGACCAACAAACTATGAAATGGTGTTAGAGGAAAGTTCAGGGAACATGGTAGAGAAAACAGCAGAAAAACAGCACCCAATAAAGATATTCCCAGAAATCATTGGCCACTCTGCAATCTAGGGCCATGTGAATCAGTTACAGAGGTGCATTGGGGATTGCTGTTACCTTTCTATGGTGCTGAAGAGTGTTCAAATGGATGGCAATAAACTCTAATTGGCTAATAATGGAAGAATGAATATTACAGTAAGAGGTTGAGCCTGAACTTTGATTAAATCATTTGTTTCTTAAGTAAACTTCAGACTTGGGCAACCTCTTCAGAAATCGTATGCCCCACCCAACCTGAGCAGAACATAATAGTTATCCTATCTAATTGGGGTCTGAATAAGAAAGCCCAATCTCATTATCAGCAATATCCTTCCAGAGAATGAATTTTTAAAATCAGAAATTTATTAAAAAAAAAAAGTGGAGGGAAACTCTGGATCTTTCCAAATCTCTTAGTAAATATCATTAGTAGAGAAGTGAGCCAAGGCTGAGTACCTTATTTCCCATCTTGCCTTGAATCTGGTAATTTTGTCAATGCCAGGAATTGCCAAGAATTCAACCAGGGACCTTTGCAACAAAGGTCCCCTTAAAGACAAGATAATCCTGTCAATGCTTACCTCAGTCTTGGCTTGCCTATTGTCTTTTCTTGTTAATGCCTTTTCCCATGACCCATCCAGCTAACAAGGATCTAGGATCTTTTTGTTGGGGTCTTATTTATTTTATCAAAATAACTGTTTATTAAGAAAAATGATTAATAATAACTAATGATTTGGAAAGACGCATCCTCCTCCTCCCTTCCCTCACTGAATTCCTCATTTTAAAAGTTCATTTTCTTGAAAGACATTGCTGACAATGAGATTGGGCTAACTTTCTTGTTCAGACCCCACTCAGGTAGGGGAGCTATTATGTTCTGCTCAGGTTTGGATGGGGATCTCATTCTTGAAGCTGGAACTAGTACTATTTTCATTGTACCACATGGTCTTTATTTACTGAGGACCCCCATTTGAAGAAGGCAAAAAATTCTACGCACTTTTTTTTTAATGTTTGAACACTGATAGAGACCACTTTTCTGAGTGGAGACAAGAAGGAAATTGAGGAATGTGTTTAAAACAGATATTTCTTTAAAGGGCCCCAAGAACATTTGAAACTGCTCTAGGTGCTCTTTGGACAAAGAATGATACACTACATAGCATCAATCAGAACATGTAGGACAAGAGAGGACTAGCTCTTTTTGTATAAGTGAACAGATGGAACTGTTGGAGCACATTTCCATTCCAAGTAACAGTGTGTATCTGTCCAGATTAAGCAGCATAGAGAGAAATGTGTACTCAAAGGCAGTCTGATCCAGCCTCCCAAAGCAATCCTTGCAAATATATGTTATCAGTTCACAAAGCAAGTGCTTTAAATAAGCCTATTTATCTGAGTATTTGTATAGAAAATGAATATAATTTTTACAAAGTAGTCAGCTAAATGGTATCTTTTAATATCCTCCTCTACCTCTATTTTTCTTAAAATATCAAATCTTGAGAAGTATTTCTCTGGCAGGCAACAAACAGTATGTAGCTCAAGCTGAAGAATGGAAAAGGTCGGTTCCCATTGGATTAAGGAGAAAATAGGCACTGGCAAGCTGTTTCTATCCCTGTAATGAAACACCATGAATTTAAAGGATAATGGTTATTTGTTGTGATTGTTTATTGGGCAGGGTTAAAAATCCTTTTGTAAAAATCCCTCCTAAATTTTTCTTGATCCAGTTTTGTTCACAGCCTACTTGAAAATATGCATCAGGGTCCCAGGTGCTCTTTCTAATTGAAAATGGCCACTGCTGGGCCCTGAGCCACATAAGTCCTCATTAGGTAGAGCCTTTGTAAAATGTTACCTTCTTTCAAAGCTCTGTGCCTGCCGCCCTCACAGGAATCTTTGAATGGAAAGCTCAGAAAAGGAAAAAAAAAAGAAGTTGGAGTGGCATTTTGGGAGCCTGATTTTTCTCCAGCCTAATCATTTCCATTAATTAATGCTGTACAAATTGTCATTTTGCCTCTGTGGTATCCTGTGGGAGATGGACAATTCCAAAAATTTCCTGGTTACCAGTGAGAATGAAATGAAAAGTTTTTATTTATTAGACATGATTAAGCTTATATGACAGGGGAGAACTTCTAGAGATAACACACTAAAAAAGTTTGTTTTGCACATCTTAACTAACAAATGCCAAACTCATAATTAATGTTTTTCCCCCACTCTCTTTGACCAAAGCTAATGAAGAAAAAATCCTAGTATGTCCATAGCTTTGATACTACAATGGATCTCTGATCTTATCAATCTTCCTTCAGATAATGCAGATCCCAACCTAATACAATAATATATCCATACTGTATTGCTCTTCCCTGATTATTCTTAAATTTCACTACAGGGAGTCTACTATGAGTCTTCTGTGTATTTCCTTGATATCCAAAGTCAAAGAGGCAGCTAGATGAAGTGGAAGATAAGGGGGGTAGGTAGGCCTGAAGAAAAAAAAAATGTGAGTTCAAATCTGTTCTCACAAACTTAATGACTTTGAGCAAGTCATTTAACCTCTAAAATGGGGATAATAATAGCACTTGCTTCTCTGGGTTGTTTTAAGGATCAAATGAAAATATTGTAAAACCTTTAACATATTGTCTAGCACACAGCAAGCATTATACATGTTAGATATTATTATTAAACATACCAAATGGAGCATGTGGGCCATCCTTCTGTTATCTTCCACACTTACTATATGCCTACTTCATCTTTTTTTTTTTAAATTTTATTTTATTTGCATAACATATGTGTGGGTAATTCTTCAACAATAACCCTTACATAGCTTTCTGTTACAAATTTTTCCCCCCAAGTCCCCACCGCTCCCCTAGATGGCAGGATATCCACTACATGTTAATTATGTTAAAATATTGGCAAATCGAATATATGTATACATATTTCCAAA
>JAJPUD010003105.1:28758-46442 GCA_023553655.1 Myrmecobius fasciatus | reverse complement strand
AGTTTTCTTTTATGATTTCCTGGAATATAGTGTCCAGGTTCTTTTTTTCATCATGGCTTTCAGGAAGCCCTATAATCCTTAGATTGTCTCTCCTAGATCTATTTTCCAGGTCAGTTGTTTTTCCTAGGAGATATTTCATGTTTTTCTCTATCTTTTCATTTTTTTGTTTTTGTTCAACTGATTCTTGAAGTCTTGATGAGTCATTCATTTCCAATTGTTCGATTCTAATTTTTAATGTCTTATTTTCTTCAGTTACTGTTTTTAGTTCCTTTTGCAATTGACCAATTACATTTTTTTGTTCATTGCATTCTTTTTCCATTTTTTCTATTTTATTTTGCAGTGATCTCATTTCATTTCCCCATGTTTCTTCTAACTCTCTTTTAAGATTTTTTATGCAATCTTTAAAGAAAGCCTTGTGACATAAAGACCAATTTATGTCTCTCTTTGGGGCTTTTTCTGGAGTTGCTTTACCTTTAGGGGCCTCAGGATTTGAGGTCTGTTCTTCCCTCTCTCCATAAAAGTTGTCTATGGTGAGGGCTCTTTTTGGTTTTTTATTCATTTTTTTTAAAGGTGTGGGGTCTGTTTAGGGCAAAGGTGGGACAGCTGCTTTAATTTGCCCTGGGGCAGTTCTGCTGATTGAGTTATTTCAGGAACTGGGCAGTTCTGCTGATTGAATTATGTCAGGGGCTGGGCAGTTTCTGCTTTAGTTCACCCTGGGGGGTTCTGCTGATTGAATTATTTCCGGTACTGGGCAGCTCTGCTGATTGAATTATTTCTGGTGCTTATCAGTCCTGTTGTTTGATTGATTGCTTTAAGGTGCTGTGTAATGGCAGCTAGGTCTGATGCTCATCAGGGGTTCAGTGGTTCACAATCTATCCCCCTCAAAAGGCAGGCCCTCCAAACCACCTGCCCACAATCAGGACAAATTGCTCCAAGAGGCTCACAGAAGACTCCCAGGTGTGTGAAAAGCACAAAGCTCCCACTCCTGTTCTGACTCCTGTTCCAGCTCCCTGCTCCAGTTCCCTGCCCCGGTCTCCCTGCCCCAGTCTCCCTGCGCTGCGGTCTGGGTTCAGCAGACCACCCCCCTGCCCCATTAAAACAGACCTGTTTTGAGGTTCTTCCAGAGTATTTTCTTCTAGAATCGTGTTGTTCTCCAGATATTGTGGATTTTTTTTTGCTTCAGAATCAGTCTAGAGGCTTCATAGGTTGTTGGTTTGAGGGGAGGTTAGAGAAGGTTACAGAGACTCCTGTCTGATCTCTGCCACCATGGCTCCACCCCCGGAAGGAAGCCTTCATGTGTATATGTGTGTGTATAAAATGACTTGTGGTCCTTATATAAGCTCAGTTGTCCTTAACTTCAAGGTTAATAACTTTGGTTTGTATAAAATTTACGGTTTTTCCAATTTTTTTTTCAATTTCTTAAGAGTTGTATTTTTAATTCTTAAATCCATTTGTTTAAATAGACCTTATACTCTCCTGAAGAGATCCTCTGTTATGTATTCTAAGATGGCTTTTCTTCTCTTCAACTTATTGCTTTCTTTAAGCAATTTAATTTCTGCCCTAATTTCAGTCCTAATTTCTACATTTAAATCCTTTTTAATTTTTCATGTTTATCTTTTAAATAATTAAAAAAAATATTGTCTGTGAGACATTATTTGGTTAAATTGATGTGATTTAATATTTTACTTTTTTTCTAACTGGGAATTTATGGTTATTTTTACATTTTTCATAAGAATTTTTCATTGAACATTAATCTTGTGTTCTTTTTTTTTTTTGGTTATGTCTCTGAGAGCCAATTTTCTACCTTCTGTAAAGTGAGGCATTGAAAGAAGTTTAATGCTCCATCCTCTACCTCTTAAATCGGAGAGGAGAGGAGAGGAGGTAGAATCTATTAAGGCTTTAGTTAGCAATATGGTAATTAGATTAGAAGTGATGACCTTCAACTGTGTGGAACATAATCATCTATTCTTTGACTTTCTCTGATGATCTTCTAGCTTCTTAAAACTGATGACTTCTGATGATGTAGTTTTTTGTTAGGTGTTAATATGTGCTACACCTAATGATAGTCCTCAGGAATTATTTTATCTGGACTAAAAGGCTGAGTAAATTCACTTTGGAGACTCTGAGAGAATCCTGTTGCCCACCACATGGACATTTTTTTGCCTGGGGGTCTGATGCAGCTTTGTTTCATTTTATTCTATTCCCTCAACCCCCACTTCCATTTCATACCAAAAAAAAAAAAAAAAAAAACAACAACAACAACAACAAAAAAAACCTAAAAAGGTATAGGCTATTGTAGCTTTTTGCTTCACAGAGTTCTTCCTCCCTTCTGATAGGTTTAGGCAAGTATTCTGGTCTCCCTTCTCCTATCCTATGTAGGGAATCACACTGGTTTGATGTCGTAGGAGGTGTATTAGATTCCATCTCAGATAAAACTACAAAGGGAAGCTGGTGTGGTCAGTTGTATAGAGTGTGGGGACATATGATAAGACAAAGTGTGTATTTGGTGCATGAGTTTTTGGCTCATTCATTCATCACTATTATTTTATATAAAAAGGCTCTAGCTTGTACAGTTGTCTTTCACATCCTCTTACTCTATTTTTCTTATTAATCCTATAATACATTAGTTATTTATTTGAATTGGTAGACTGGGAAATATGGTGAGAGTAATATTACTCTGCCATCTTCAGTAAATAAAATATAGGGAATTGTGTGAGTCAGATAGAAATTAAATAGTAAGATTACAGATAGTAAGCTGAAAGGAATCTTTCATCTTGCCCAGTGTCTTCATTTTGCAGATAGGAAACTGCAGCCTAAAGAAGAGAAGTGACTTGGCTAATGTCACACCAACAGCAAAGGGAAAAGTAACAGATTTAGCACCAGGTTTTCTGGCTCCAAATCATGCACTACTTTACATAACAGAGTATTGATTTGAATACATTTTGTTTCCCTGAAAAACCTAGTACATTTTCTATCATGTTGTACTTTTTATCCCAACCCCTTGTTTGCGGGTATATGTATATATGTAATATAATATCTGAAGAATCAGAATTTAAGAACCACAAAAAGATGATACAGAGACAGAGATTTCATGCAAATAGGTTATAGTACATAATGAATGATGTGTTCAAGAAGTGTCAAAATATATCACTGAGATGTAAAAATAGAAAAAGGATTTAGGTCAGTTATGTGAAGGGATTAAGAGATAACAAATGAAATTTCTAATTACATCACTGATATTTTTGTCATGATAAAATATCTGGAGGAAGCCCCTTAGGACACTGGGTAATTATTCCATGAATAATTTTTGGATGAACATAAAGAAGATGGAGAACACAGAGAAGATTAATATTGTTTGCACAAAGGTATATATACATTAGAATCTGCATTGTTGGAGGAACTATCTAAATTGATGAAATCACAGATCTATTAAAAGCTATACATACATACACTACATTTCCATTTTCCATATCTTTAAATAGTTCTTATCACATCATTTAATTATAAACAACCTGGGGAACAATTCTTTTAGTTCTCCTGAGCATCCACTGAGTCCTATGTTCTCTAGGAGTCTTGAATAAATAATTTAATTTTCTTTATTAAAATTAAAATTTGATCCTAGCTTGATATATTTTAGCCAGGTATAATTTATTTCAATTCTTGGTCCTCAGGCCATGCTAATTTGCCTTATTGTGGTTAAAGTAACAAAATAAGAAATTGAAATGACTCTTTTATGCCTTAACACTTTCTGACCATGAAGAGTTTTTATTTCTATCTTTTTCAGCCCTCTAGATCAGTGGTCTCCCACAGGGAGGCCATTATTTGACTCTAAAGGGTAGGTAATCAATCTTTAGTAAGGTGGGAAGATGGGTAACATTCTTCACTTCCTTAAAATAGCCAATTATAGGGATTTTTTAAAGCCACATTTATCCATATCCTGCAATATTATCCTATTTCCTCTTATGTTATTAAGCTTCTAACCTTTTTAGCCTTTCATGGCAGTTATAATTTACACACTACCCAGGGATTCATAGCAAGAACTGTGAAGGTACCATTAAAGATCTCTCTCCACCCAGCATATCAACTAACTGCCTGCTTTCTAAATCAAAGCTTCTTAAACTGTGGGTAATTGAATGTGGGGGTCACAAAATTATGATTTATTTTCAATAAATATTTAATTTATATACTTAATTTATATACCTGGGGTCATGCACAAATTTTTCAGGAGTAAATGATTCATGAGTGGACAAAGTTTAAGAAGCCTTGTTTTAGATTGCCTCTTGGATTTATCTCTAAAGAGAGGGCAGGATCTTCACTTTTTTGTAAATGATGAATAAGGACTACTAAAAATACTAAAGTATTTTTCTTTTGGGTGGGGAAGAGAAAATCATTTAGGATGAGCAGACATAGATAAATTATAATCTTCCCTGGGAATTTCCCTCCCAAACTCACCCCTCTTCCAAGCTTTTCTATTTTTCTTGAGGATCCCATCATCCTTCTCCCGATCTTGTTTCACATACTCAGTGTACTCCTCAGTCCCTCTCTCTTACCTTAGAAATCTCATCAGTTGGCAAATCTTGTCTTTACCATACCAAAACATACTTAAATCTTTCACATGCTGATATTACACTAGTTTGGGCATACATGACTTCTTGCTTAGATCATTTCAATATCCTCCTAATTGGTCTCATCATAAGCCAATTTCTAACCTAATTCATATAATTCATAAAGCTGACAAAGTGATTTTCTTAAAGCTTTTTCTTAAATCACTCCCCCACCATCTAGTAAACTCCAGGGCTTCATTGTTTACTCTAGAAAGACATTTCATTTCTATTGTTGCATAAGTTTTATTGTATTCATATTTATTATTACAAGAGTATGTGTTCAAAAGATGCTCCAAATGTTTTATTGTAGTTTTAAGCTATTGAAACTTTAAAGCTTAAAATTGCACCAAGACCTTTATGTTTCCAAATATAATTTGAAAAATAAATGATTATATACATATTATCAATATAAGCAATTTTTTCTCTTTCTTCTAACATATGGAATGTGAGATAAAAAAAGTTTGAAATAGGGAAGACCAGTGTTTTCCCTATTCAGAAGATACTGAAATAAAAAAAGCCTCTTTTATCCCAAAGAGTAACATCTAACATCTAACAGTCACTTTCCCAAAGAAAATTCATAGAAGAACTTTAAAAAAAGACTTTATAAATCAAATAAGATTTATTAAGAAAAATCTAAAGGAAAAAATCCAAGAAAAACAAGAAGACTGAAAATAAAGTCAATGAATTAGGAAAGGAAATCCAGAATGTTAAGGAAGAAAATAAATCTTTGATAACTAGGATTAGGCAAGGGGAAGCCAGCAAAGTGATGAGACAGATATTAAAAACATATAAATAAGGAAAAAAATAGATATCAGACATCTCATAAGAAAACTAACAGATCAAGAAGAGAAAACATAAAAATAATTGGAGGTTTTCAAAACTATGGTCAAAAAATATATCTTGATATAATACAAAACTTAATTCAAGAGAGCTGTCTTGAGTCTTAGAATAAAAAGGAAAAGTAGAAATAGAAAAAATCTACTGATCACCATCTGAAAGACATCCTATGAATAAATTCTAAGGCACACCATAAATTCTAAAACCCCTAGGTCAAGGAGATGGTATTATGATCAATAAGAAAACCAACAAACAAATCAAATCAAATATGATGGAATCACAATTAGAATCAGATAACATCTAGCAGTGGCTACGAACACTATATATCAAAGAGCCAAAGAACTAGTTACGCAGCTAAAAATATACCCAGTAAAATTAAACAATCCTGAATGAACAAAGAAATGGACATTCCATGTGTTGTCATACTTTCAGGATTTTGTTGCAAAAGACCTGAATTTAGTAGAATTTTTAGACCTGAGAGAAACAGTACATAAATATCAAAGATTAATTTGAAGGGACTCAATAAGGGACTAATAAACTGTTTATACTTAATACATGAAAATGTAAACCATATGTCTAAGATGATCATTAATAAATGGATAGTTAAAAAGAAAGATTGGGGTAAAATTAAATATGATGTGATTTCAAAAAGCAAAACTGCATAGGAAAAGGTAAAAAAGAGTAAATACATTACATGAATGAGGTGCAAGAGAAAAATTGGCACAGAATTAGAGGGGGAGTAGGACTTGTAGTTCTTAAAATCTATCTACATAAAGAATAGAGAGGGAATAATACACACACACACATATGTCTAGAAGGGCATAATAATCTTCCAAATTTATAAAGAAATAAGAGTAGGGGATAGAATAACAGAGGATGTAGAGGGGAGTATAGATTTATGGTAATAGGATAAAGAGGGGTGGGAAGAATGGAAGGAAAGGACTGGGGGGAGAATAAGGGAAGGATCCTTGGATAGGTTAAGTAATAGCAAGGCAAGTAATAATAGAAGTAAAGTAGAGGAGTCATCAGGGATAGGAAACAAGATAAACAAACAGGCATATTAATGATGCTCAATAGAATTTATTAGAAAAAATTAAGGATAGTAATCATTTAATCATTGAAAGTTAAATTTAAAATAAATGAATCAAAAGAGAAAAATAAGGACATCACTATATGTCAGCCATATTAATTAATATTGTTTTATTCCATTGAAAACAACCAGTCAATATGAAGTTGGAATACTACTGTGATGTAGGAAATGATGCATTTGTGGACTTAGAAAAATTTGGAAAGATTTGGATGATAATGTTATTCATGTTCAGAGAAACAGAAGACAAACAAATGTAATACAACCTTACTTAGATGTATATTAATGTTTAAATGTGTATTATTATAGATATCTATGTGCATATGCATGTACATGTATACATATACATATATGCATATATGTATGCATATGTATACATAAATACACACACATTAAAGGGGATTAAAAGGGGAAAAAGAATAAAGTAAAAATGCACAGTAGAGAACAAAAGAAAACCTAAAATGAAAGATGGACAGTTCTGAATGCAATGAATAATATTTATTATACATGCTTTTTTGAAATGGAAACATTGTTTTATATTTTGAATCCTCATGTTCTGCATGAAAGATTTTTTTTCCTATTTTCTATTTCAGTTTCAAGTAAATAAGTACAAAATTTTTTTTTGTTAAATATCCATTTTCTAAGAGAACATTATTTTGGGTGTTAAAAGATGAAAACTTTTAGTTTGAGGGTGAATTTCTTTGCAATTGCCAGGTGAATCTGATCTTTGGGATTTTTGCAAAGCAAAGCTGTTTGCAACCATATTATCAAAGTTCTAACATTTATATTAGGCTGGCCATGAAAAATTCCCCATCATAAGAGTTTATTTAAAATTACTTTCACTGGAGAAAACTGCTCACATTACAACTTGTGATTTACTCAGGAATGTTAAACCACTGAATCCCATTGGATTCTTGTTGTTTTAGTTTTCAAACTCCTCTCTGGGAAATTAATTGCTTGTTCTGAATCAGAGCCTGGTTTACTTAAAAAAATGTCCGGGGTCTAAATATTTATCTTCCATGGAAATGGAAGCTAAATAAGCTCAGAAGTAAGAAGGGATTTTTTTCCCTCCATTTGACAGGAAGTCTTGAAATCCCCTGTCTAACTGGCTTAAAATGAATGGAAATTAAATAAGTCTAAATGAGGAGCTCAATTAAAAATCTTAAAAAACAACCTGGTCACTCTTCTGTTGCTTCAGGTTGGCATTTACATTAGAATCTCATAGTTGAATGGCATTATTCAAGGCAGAAGTTTGGCCCTCACCCCTTTTAATTGAAACCTGTCTATTAAGAGAAATTGCAATCTGGATTTGAGAAGCCTAACCAGAAACATAGATGGCATCAGTGATGCATTAAGTCTTTTAAACTACTTCAGTTATTTATTGGGAGTAAAGTAATTTAGTTTGAGCGATGCAGATTTTACACTGTGTGAGGCAAGCAACATTAGAATTCAAATTGTTTTTACAGAGAATACAAAAATCAGAGCAAATTCACATATGGTAATTTAGAGGATCAGCTTTTTCACTCCAGACTTCCAGTTGCTCTCCCTATAGGCTTGCTCACTCTGGCAAGCAGTGTTTCTATGATGGCACCTGGGGGTCATAACAATTTTATTTTTCATCTAGACTAAAGGGAAGGGATAATGTATGAGGTCATTCAGGAAGATAGCATGCCGGAGACAATATAGACAAATAAACTTTAAGGGAGTTCGTCTCTTCTATTTGTGTGTTGAACAGACCTAAGGATCTAAGGCAACTTAGATCAGGGTAGGGAATCTTTATTTTGCCAAAGGTCATTTGGATAGTTATAACATCATTCACAGCCTGTACAAAATCATTAATTTATAAAAGTCAAGCAGTGGAAGTTTGTTGTATCTCTTTTTCAACTCATTATTACCTGTGACAGTCTTAGCATATAATTTCCTGGGCCTTATATGGTTTCTGGGCTAGACATTCCCCATCCTTGTCTTAGAGAGTACTCTTATCTGGAAGGCCTGATGAAAATAATTTACATGAATGCTAATGGAAATTTCTTATAAACCTACCATGCTGCATGTCTCAGAAAGGAAAAGATGTCTATGTGGGGATTGCTTTAGAGAGGTACATAAAGTATATGTGTTTAAATCTTTTGGGAAGAGCTGTCCACTTATGGTGGAAATATCCCTTTGGAGGTATCAGTTCTTACCATACTCTTTTCCAAAGTTGAAGTCTTTTGTGATAATGAGCCAACTCAGTTATCCTGCAGAACATAAGAGATAGAAATTCAAGGTAACCTGGAAACAGATTTATCTGGAGTACTCCAAACCTTAAGACTGAGTCAGAGGTCCTGGAAAAGGTAAGTGGTAATTAAAAGGATTGAGTGGACCTTTGACTAACAACAAACTTATTAGAACAGTACAAGAAGGACACATTTATTCCAAAAGTGACAAAGAGATTACAAATGCTATCTGCTATAGAAAAGTCAGATGGGGTAGAAGCAACAAAATTGATTTGAATAATAGTGGCAATGAGAGAACCCATGATACTTAATGGGAGTGAGTGAGATGAGAATTTTAGCAGAATCATGTAGCACTAATATGAAGCATCACAAGAAATCTCCTGGGGAAAGAACAGCACTGGCATTCTCTCTATGCATAAAGTACAGAAGCTAATAATAAATTGGAAGAGTAAATCATGTCCTGGATCTGATTTTCACCAAGAAGGTAGAATTTGTGGCTGGGGTGGACAAGATACACAGCACAGGGAGAAGTGAGTGTTTGATCTTCATATTAAATGAAAGGAAAGTTAGGACTATTCTGACAGTTCCTGCAGATATAGAAAGTATCATTCAAATCAATTTTGCTCAATGCTGGAAATATGAATATGAAAACAAGACAATCTCTTCTTCAAAGAGCTTATGTCTTTTTTTTTAAATTTTATTTTATTTGCATAACATATGTGTGGGTAATTCTTCAACAATAACCCTTACATAACTTTCCGTTACAAATTTTTCCCCCCAACTTCCCCACCCCTTCCCTAGATGGCAGGATATCCACTACATGTTAATTATGTTAAAATATTGGCAAATCGAATATATGTATACATATTTCCAAACTTATCATTGTTGTGCAAGAAAAATCTTATCTACACAAACGATATATCAGATAAAGGAAACACAATGTAAGCAAACATCAATCAAGGAGTATGAGAATGTTATGTTGTGGTCCACATTTCGCATCCCTCTCTCTGGGTGTATATGGCTTTCTTCAGTGAACAATTGGAGGTGGTTTGAAACATATCATTGTTGAAGAGAGCCATGTCCATCAGAATTAATTGTCATATAGTGCTGTTGTTGCCGTGTATAATGATCTCCTGGTTCTGCTCATTTCACTCAGCATCAGTTCATGTAAGTCTCTCCAGGCCTCAAAGAGCTTATGTCTTAAGGAAAAAATCAAACATGTATAACAGTCACAGTCAGGTAGGGGTCTTTTGGACATAAAAGTCACAGGACTATTGAATGGAGTCATAGAACAAGTGATTGCTATGTCCTTTCAAGTATTTTTTTCTCTTTTTTTGTAACCTGAGCACTTAGCACAGTGACTGACACAATGAGCATACTTTCTATTTGTCCATTAATTAATAATAATTATATCAATGGAACTAAAGAGAAGTCTTATTAATATATCAATTTCAACTTATCTGATAGATTTACAATATGATAATCCAAAAATTTGTACTTAACCTTGAATTCTTTAATATTTGAATTGATATCAATATTTGAATTGATGTCTAGGGATGATTGAGTAATATGGATTTATTTATAGAATTGAAAGTACTTTTGATAGCTATACAAAACCAAGATCAGCCATCAGAAATTGCAGATGAGTTATTCTTTTTTTTTTTGATATTTTGTATTATTTTATTGAAAGTTCTCAGATGCTGTTTACTTTTTCTTCTCCACATCTTGCTCTGCAGCCTCCTTGGCTCATTTTGCCCGAATTCCAAAGAGGTGGGCATTGGCCCAGGCCATTCGAAGACTGGCAAATGCCTTGAAATTCTTCTCATCTTCAGTAATGACACGAGCTTTCTCTTTCTTAAAGACATTTCTGATAGGCATAACTGGTCCTGTGAGTTGGGTGGCCAACTTGAGTTCTTCAGCAGAACTATCTCCCTTCTTGGGTGCAGATGGTTTCCTTGGGAAGAGGATCAGTTTGGAACAATATTCTTTCAGCTACTGCACATTTGCCTGCAGAGATTCTGTAGATTTATTTCGGCAACGGGGATCCACAGAGATGCCAATGGTCCGTGCCACTTTTTTATGGATACCAGCCACTTGAAGTTCTTCCAAGCTGAATCCTCTACCAGCTCGGACTTTGGTATGGTATCGGACAGTAGGGCACCTCACGATGGGCTGGATAGGACCAGATGCTGGGTGAGGAGCAATTCGACGAGCTTTTGCTTGTCGGGCCTTTCACCTTCTGATCTTCCTGGCTGGCTGCTTAAACCATGTGGCAATTCGTCTTTGCCAGTCTTTGTGGAAATGGGGCTTCAGGATCATGCCATTTCGACTGGGCGCCATGGCTGCTCAGAGCCTCCGCACAGGCACCTCAGACGAGTGGAAAGGGAGATGAGTTATTCTTAAGTAATATATACTTAATAATCATTTTTGATAGTGCAAAGAAATGGTAGAAACTATGAAATGCATAACTACAGGCTTCCTAAATTTAACATCTAAATGTCTAGGAAAATATGACCTGTTGGTTAGAATTGTATATATATAAAATCTATATAAGTATAAATTATACAAGAAGCTTGCTCTCTTTTCTAGATTGTCAGATGATAGACCTTTTTACAACCAAGTATTAAACATTATTGAAAACTTCAAAAAATAAGTATTATTAGAACTGGAATATTATCATAGACTGACCTCTTTTTGACAATTACTTGAAATTACTCCACTAAAATTTTTTAAATAATATTTTTATTAAAGGTCACCATGCCAAATATTTATACTCTCCAATATAGAAACCTAGAAGAAATAAAAGTAATGTAGATACTTGTCATCCTGCTTGCTACTGTGTTTTTAATCAAGGCTTTTTTTAGTAAGTGGGTAGATGATGAATTTATATCTTAATGCTTTTATTCAACTTAAAAAGATGTCATTTTATCCATCCATCCATCCATCCAAAGAATGATAAATACCAAAGAATGATATCAAGTTGACAAATTATCTCAGGAAAATAAGGAATTGAATTCCATGGAACTAATTATGAAGAAGAAGGAGAAGATGGATAAGTAAAAAATAATGGACAAGCTCATCAGTCTACTCCAGGAAAGACATACTGATCGTAAAGTTGTAAAAGGTTATAACTGTTGTTGGCATTGTGAAATTAAACTTTAATGAGAACATATTAAAAGTAATTAAGACCTCTGCAATACTAGAGGTACACACTTTCAGAACTGTTAACAGATTTTGAAAGCATCCTAACAGAAATGTATGTAGTAATAGCAAAACATAGGACTCTTTGCCCAAAGGAAGCTATGGAACTATGAATGTTTCTTCTTATAAAAGGAAGGGATTGATAGATTCCTCAAATCACACCTATCCATTTGTCTCCTTCTGGACTTCTCCACCAACTTCAGGAACATATTTATCCTGCAAGATTCCATCAGCCCTGGAACTTCTATCTTATCAATATCCTTTGCCCCTAGCACCCTTTTGATTGAAAGATAAAGAGGAGAAAGCTTTTCCTAGCTTCTCCATCTAAAAAGAGAGTCCAAGAAAACCATCTCTTCATTTCCAATATTCTTCTGGAGTGCTAGGTACTTTCCTTTCCTTCTCCCTTTTCAGTTTCCTTTCTGTTTGTCTTACCCCATTAGATTGTAAGCTCCTTGACTCTTTCTTTTTCATATTTCTATTCCAAGCCAATTCTTGGCACATAGGAGATGCTTAATAATTGTTTGTTGACTAGCTGAGATATTAAGCAGTTTAAACACTTAAAGGAAATGCTTCTGGCACACATAGATATAATTTCAATGAGCAATAGTAAAGGCTGACAATAGATACATGCTATTGAATTTGTAGAATGAAAGTGGAAGGGACTTACTTCCAGATGGAGCCTGGGAAATGGACAAGATTCAAAGAAGGAATCAAAAGCTTTAAAATGGGCTATGTTCACATGAACAGAACCAACAACAAACAGATAAAGAAGCTTCAAACAAATAACTTATTCATTAAGATGTGTAAAAACCAATGGCATTATGGGTAGTAATTTAGAACCAGTTTATCTCCATCAGAAAATACAGAATGATTATTTTTAAAACACATATTTAACGATCAATGAATATTATGAAGAAAATAGTAGAAACTGCAGCCATCATTTCAAGATTGTAAAAATTAGGATCTACTGATTGCCTAGTAAGACATTACCCTGTGGCTAGAATTAAACACCAGAATTTCAGTACCATAAACTAACAGATTATAAAACCCCATACCAGACATACATAGATCTTAAACTGTCTTGAAACTGGACTATCCTCAGAGACAGTATTGTTGTCCACAATAGTCTCGAAATAATATATATATATTTGTATATATACATATATAAGTTTAATAGCACTTGTAATTTCATACTAAACACTAACGAGCTTCAAGTTATGAGAATGAAAAGTTGAAAATGAAAATGAAAAGAAATCTAATAGAAAAATTCAAAATTATGTGGGGAAAGAATAAGATATACATGTATATCAATTATACCAGTCTCATCGCATTTTCATAATAACCATATAAGAAATATAGTCTAACTAAACCCACCAGCAGGCTACTGCAATGATCCAGGTTTAAAGTGATAAGAGTTTGTACTAGAGAGGTAATAGTGTCAGAAGGGAAAAGGGGTTATGTACTTGAGAGATGGTGCAAATGTGAAATCAATAGGCCTTGCTAACAGATTGGATATGGTGAGAGATGATGAGGAATCCAAGAATCTTAACTGGTAAATCTGTGGCATATTATGAGAATGGAATTGCCCTTTTCAGAAACAAGAAATATAGGAGGAGGAAGAAGAGGAAGTATCAAGGTGAAAAATAACAAGTTCTATTTGGGATATACTGAGTTTAAGAATTCTACTGGACATCCAATTTCAGATGTCTGAAAGGCAGTTAGGGATGTGAGATTGGGAATCAGCAGAGAATTTAAGATAGGATAGGTAGATTAGAGAATCATCAATATAGTTATGGTATTTAAATCTGTAAGAGCAAATGACACCACATGAACTAGTATAGAGGAAGAATACAAGAGGGTCCAGGACAGCACCCTGAGGGACATGTACTGTTAGAGGGCAAGATGTGGATGACAATGCAGCAAAGGAGAGAGAAAAAGAATAGTCAGATAGACAGAAGGAGAACCTGAAAAGGGTGATCCACAGTGTCAAAGACTGTAGAGAGGCCAAGAAAAATGAGAAAAGACCATTATCTCTTATTTATTCTATACATAGATTGCTTTGTATATATTTGTTTGCATATTGTCTTCTGCATTAGATTGGGAGCTTTTTTTGATAACTTATATTTATTTTTATTAAAGCTTTTTATTTTTAAAACATATGCATAGATAATTTTTCAACATTAACCCTTGCAAAACCTTGTGTAACAATGCTCCCTTTCCCCCACCTTCCCCAGATGGCAAGTAATCCAATATATGTTAAACACAGTAAAAAATTATGTTAAATTCAATATATGTACACATATTTATACAATTATCTTGCTGCCCAAGAAAAACCAGTTAAAAGGGGAAAAAATGAGAAAGAAAATAAAATGCAAGCAAACAGTAACAAAAAGCATGAAAATACTATATTGTGATTCACATTCAGTTCCCACAGTCTGCTCTCTGGGTGTCGATGGCTCTCTTCATCACAAGATCATTGAAAGTGGCCTGCATCATCTCATTGTAGAAAAGAGCCCTGTCCATCAGAATTAATCATCTTATAATCTTCTTGTTGCTGTGTATATTGATCTCCTGGTTCTGCTCATTTCACTCAGCATCAGTTCATATAAGTCTCTCCATGATTCTCTAAAATCATCCTGCTCATTATTTCTTATAGAACAATAATGTTCCATAACATTCATATACCATAATTTATTCAGCCATTCTCCAATTGATGGGCATCTATTCAGTTTCCAGTTCCTTGTCACTACAAAAAGGGCTGCCACAAATATTTTTGCACATGCAGGTCCTTTTCCCTCCCTTAAGTTCTCTTTGGGATAAAAGCCCAGTAAAAACACAGTTTGACAGCCCTTTGGGCATAGTTCCAAATTTCTCTCCAGAATGGTTGGATAGGTTCACAACTCCACCAACAAGGTATCAGTGAGATTGGAAGCTTTTTAAAGGCAGGGACTGTCTTTTGCCTCTTTTTATATTCCCTGCACTTGGCATAATGTTTGACACTAAGAAGGCACTTAATAAATGTGGATTGATTGAGCTTTTGGGGCTAATGCTATCTTAGGAATCTAAGGATTGGTTTTGGAGTTAACGTATAAAATGATATATTTTGCTAAGTTTCATTTCGGCTGCAGTCTGAGAGGTTATCCTATCCCAGAAATTTCATCAACTGAGTATAAAGTATTTGAGAGTCTTTTAAACTCCAGCAACCATTAAATGGGAATGAAAAGTCGTATGTAGTCCATGGAAATCCTGGCAGGGTTCCTTGTCAGAAAAAAACTTATCAGAATAGATGTTTTAGGATGTGGAGAAAGAAACAGCATGATGGAAGGTGGAAACAAATCTTATAAAAACCAGATTCCATAAGTTTCCTTTATAAGTTTCCATATAGAATATCTCCAGGCCTGAGTATACCACAGAGAAGATAATAGAAGTAGATACCGAAGAAAGTATATTTTGAGCACAGTCTCACTGCATACTTGTCACTGGGAACCCAGGACTTTGTTAAAGGACATCAATTTCTAGAGGAGGTACATTTTCTTTCTCTCAGGATACTGACATGGAGGTGAAGGGGCAAACTTTCTTTCAATCTCAAGCATAGTGGGGGCCATGGGATGATAGAAAACCAGGAAGAATGGTAGACTCAGTCTTACAAAATTACCTTTCCTATCAAAACAATCCTACTTTTGAATTATGCTTCTAAAAATATTCTGGATGACTTCTTTTGAGGCTTTTAATTTGGAAACATATATAATCTCTTCTTTTTTTCCTTTTTATCATAAATATATATTTTTTAAAATTTGCCCTTCCTAGAGTAGTGAATTTCTTCTGAGATATCAACAATGAGTGTTATTTAGCTGTGGTTGGTTCCCTGAGAGATAGAACATTAGATATAGATGGATAAAAGCTCAGAAGTAGAAGGGAAAAAATGATAATTATATTGTCTGTTTAGAAGATCCTTCTGAGTTTCTGAGTTCTGGATGTACCTGAATTGAGTCTCACATTTCCCTTTCCCCTAAAGCAAACCTAGGTGCACAGCAGTGAGTGGAGATCTTAGTGTATAGTTCTAGAGCATTGTTTTGGAAATTATCCCATTAATATATCATTTCCAGTATGATCTATTACTGTATAGTTTTGCAAAAACAGTATATTTTTACCAAGTCGGCAAATAACCTTAATATCAGAAAATAAACACAAAAGAGAAAATTCACATATTCCTGCAGTTTTCCCTCAGACAAAACTCTAGGGTGGAGGAATGGTGACCAAATGGCTTTGGATGTTAAGTGAATCCCAGAGATAGGGGCTACTATACTCCATAATCCCTTACTAAGGTATAAAGCAGTGATTATATCTTTTGCATAAGATGATTAAGTTCTGTTTATGTATCAAGTTCTATTAGGGATTCTTGTGCAAATACATATGCAAATACAGTTCAACTCTAAGATTCTGTAATTTTTACAAACAAAATAAACTCTTGTTAGGACTACTCAGAAAAGCAAAGCCATAGCCTCACTGGCTAGCTCCTCAGAAACTCTCAATGGGAAGCTCTGGAGTGAGCTGGATGTGGCTGGAGCTTCAGCAGGTACCACAGAGACTTTGACCTTCCCCACTGCTTGTGGAGTTGGGTTCTGAGTCCCTGCAGACTGAGGGAACCTTGGCTGATTGGGAATGCCAGGTTGTGCTGTGGTGCAGAGATACTGCCCTGGATGAAAAGGAATCAGTCTACTTGGGGAGTCCAGAGGCAATGCAGCCGGGATGCTGCTGGCTGTGAGCACTTGCAGGAGACAGGAGCTCTTTGTTTGGGGTTCCTGGTAACAGAGGGGATAGCTGAAAGAAAGCTTGAAGCACCATTGAAGCACCATTCCCCCACCCCCAGGATCAGAGGTGCTTATACTCTTCTCTCTCTCTCTCCCTCTATCTCTGTCTCTGTCTCTGTCTGTCTCTCTGTCTCTGTCTGTCTCTGTCTGTCTCTCTGTCTCTCTATCTCTCTGTCTCTCTGTCTCTCTCTTTCTCTCTGTCTCTGTCTCTCTGTCTCTGTCTCTCTGTCTCTCTCTGTCTCTCTGTCTCTCTCTGTCTCTCTGTCTCTGTCTCTGTCTCTGTCTCTGTCTCTCTCTCTCTCTCTCTCTCTCTTAATGAGCCAAGAAGGAAGAAAGAACCACAGAAACTTAATATGGGAACAGGGAAGACGGGTTCATGTACAGAAGAGGACAATGACGTAATATAAGCTTCTACCCCAAACAGTAACATGAAATATCTCCCTACCTAGAGAAAATTTATAGAACTCAAAAAAGATTTTAAAAATCAAATGAGAGACACAGAGGAAAAACAACCAAAAAATTAAAAAGATTCAAGAAAAACAAGATGATTATGAAAAAAGAAAGTTAACCAACTAGAAAAGAAGATACAGGGTCCCAAAGATGAAAATAACTCATTGAAAATTAGAATTAGGCAAGGGGAAGCCAGTGAAGCAATGAAAGACCAAGAAATAACAAAGCAGATTCTAAGCAATGAAAAAATAGAAAAGAATATGAAATAGAAGAATAACAGATCTGGAGAAGAGATCAAGAAGAGAAAATATAAGAATAATTGTGCTGTCTGAATTGAGTTCTTACTCTGTATCTAGTTGTATTATATATATATCTAGTTGTATTATATATATATACATATATATACACACATATATATACATACATACATATTTATATATATATGTACATATATATATATATATATATATATATATAT
>JAJPUD010003105.1:12693-28658 GCA_023553655.1 Myrmecobius fasciatus | reverse complement strand
AGTATCTCTATCCCTATATTCAAAGTGAATACATGGTAGTTCTGGGACAGAGTGTTCTAGCAGCAAAGGGATTAGAGGAAATGATACATTTAGCTGATTAGATTTTGAGCTGTGTTCTGAAAAAAGTGGTGGATAATAAGAGCTAAGTAAAGATAAAGATAAAGAGGAAGTGCATTCTAGGTATAAAAGCTAGCCAGTGTGGAGATGCAGTCAGGAATATCATGAGTATGGAACAGTAAATTAGAAACTATGACTAAATTAGTGAGTGTGGAGAGCAAAGAAAGTATAAGGGGATTACATGAATAAGGAAGTGGTCAGACTAAGAAGAATTTCATTTATTTATTTATGTCAAAGCTTTTTATTTTCAAAATATATGCATCAACAGTTTTCAATATTCACTCCTCCAAATCTTGCATTCCAAATTTTTTCTGCCTCAATATCCCCCATCTTTTCCTCCAGACAGCAAGTAATCCAATATATGTTAAACAAATGAAATTCTTCTTTACATATTTCTACATTTATCATGCTGCATAAGAAAAATCGATCAAAAAGAAAAAAGAAAAAGAAAACAAAAAGCAAGGAAACAACCAAAAAAAGTGAAAATACTACTTTGTGATCCACATTTAGTCCCTGTAATCCTCTCTCTGCATGCAGTTGGCTCTCCCCAACACAAACCTATTGGAAATGGACTGAATCACCTTACAGTTGAAGAGAGTCATGTCCATCAGAATTGATAACCATAACTTATTCAACCATTCTCCAACTGATGGGCATCCACTCAACTTCCAGTTCCTTGCCACTAGAAAAAGAGCTGCTACAAACATTTCCCCCTTCCCTTTTTTATGAACTCTTTAGGATATAAGCCCAGTAGAGATATTGCTGCATCAAAGGATATGCATAGTTTGATAGACCTTTGGGCATAGATCCATATTTCTTTCCAGAATGGTTGGATCAGTTCACAACTCCACCAACAATGTATTAGCGTTCCAGTTTTCCCACATCCTCTCCAACATTCATAATTATATTTTCCTGTAATCTTAGCCAATCTGAGAGGTGTGTAGTGGTACCTCACAGCTGTCTTAATTTTCCTTTCTCTGATTAATAGAAATTTACAGCATTTTTTCATATGACTCAAAATAGTTTTAAATTCTTCATCTGAAAATTATCTGTTCATATCCTTTGACTATTTATCAATTGAAGAATAGCTTTTATTCTTATGAATTTTAGTCAAGTCTCTACATATTTCAAAATGATGCATTTATCAGAACCCTTGAATGTAAATTTTCCCCAATTCTTCTTTTCTAATCTTGTCTGTGCTGATTTTGTTTTTACAAAAACATTTCAATCTAATATAATCAAAATTATCCATTTTGTATTCCATAATGTACTCTAGTTCTTCTTTGACCATAACTTCATTCCTTCTCCACAGATCTGAGAGATATCCTTTGCTTTTATAAAGAATTTTAAATGCCAAACAGAGCAGTTTATATTTGATCCTAGAAGTGATAATGATCCATTGAAGTTTATAGAAAAGGAGCACTTGCCCCAATTCTTTGGGAAGATTCTTTGATGGATTTTTCAGGGATAAATGTGAGGAGGGGAAGGCTTGAGGTAGAGAGACTAAACAGGAGCTTGTTATAATTAAGCATGAGAAAATTGATGAATATCTGGACAAGGATTATCAGATTCATAACCAATAGATAAAGCAACATCTATGGGAGATTTTTGTAGAGATAAATGTGAAAGATTTTGGCAACTGATTGCATATGTGGGCTAAAAGTGAGTGAGAAGTCAAGAAGAACAACGTTTTTAAAACTCTGTCACTATAAGGATGACAGTGTCCTTGATAGTGACAGGTAAGTTTGGAGGAGCCCTGGGCATGGGGGTAAAGGAGGAAGAAGATAATGAGTTTTGCTGAGTTTGAGATGCTAGTTTGAAATATCTCATATGTAGTTTGTGACATGGATCTTTTAAATCAAGAGAAGTTAGGGCTGGATACATTTTTCAACCCTCACAACATTACAATGAGGGGTTGACAATATTTCTATTTTACAGATTAGGAAAGTGAAATTCAAAATAAGGTGTAGAGAAGTTGATTGATTTATACAGGGTCATCCAGCAATGTCTGAGGCAGACTGTATCTTCCTGATTCTAAATCCAACACTTTTTTTTTCCTTTTGCCACATTGAGACTAGAAGTATGCAGTCTATTCTCATCTACATTCTCCAGTCTGGTCCAAAGATTTGTGTTCAGAGCTATTACTTTGAGGCATTGCAAGATGATCACTAAAGAATGATGATATTGTGTTTTCTCCTAAGTCAGGAAAAGAAAGTAATACACACCACCTCTGAGAATTCAAATTAATTGACATTTTATTATAAACCTGTGAATGAAGGAAAACTGTCAGGTAATTCTATCTACACATTTCATTCAAAGATGATGAGAGGAGGAAAGAAAACTCAACTAATGCAGAAATTTGAGCTATCTTATGGCTCCCTACTGCTTAACCATTTAAATTACAATCTCAGAATGTCTCTTTATGTTACTATCAAATCCCCCACCCCATAAAGAGTGTAAAACTAGGTAATGGGGCTAAAGTGCATGTTTCTTGCTGCTTTGTGGTCTATATGTGTGATAGTGATTTAGTTGACAGAGGTGGGGGTGGGAATTTTCCCATAGTAAGGACCTTGAAAGAATAGTTGTTGCAAAGCCACCCAAGAAAAGAATAAACATTTGCTTCCTATATTTTTGTTTTATATAAAATGTATGAGACATCTGCTGCCAAATAGGCATGATGAAGGCATTTTCATTTTACAGGAAACTTAGATGAAGAGAAAATCAAGACCTATAAAAGAGGAGAGACTGTTCCCAATGGACAACAAGAAGAAAAGAGGTAAGGATCTTAAGTGAATGCACTGCATTAAGAATGGCAATCCATGAAAGAGAAATGGAAATCATCTAATGGAGTCATTTCCTTATAAGAATAGTTATTGGGCACTGATTTGCAATGCTCTATCATCATTCAGTTAAGTTCACATCTTCCTTCCCACATATCTCCTTAAAGTGCTGTATAGCTCAGATTTATAAACTTACAGGGTCCTCACCTTATTTTGAGACCTCAGCAACTCTCCTTTTATAACAGTAGTATCCTAATTGGTTTCCTAGCCTTCAGTTTATCCTTTCTCCAATCCACTAGTCACACAACTTCTCAAATAGGAATTTTTAAAGCATGTTAGACCATGTCACTATATTTACTCAAGTAGCTTATATTGTCTATTGTATATAGGATAAATCCCTCTATTTGGCATTTATATTTGTGTAAAATTTGATTTAAGCCTATCTTTCCAGTATGATGAAACTTACTCCCTCTCTTAAACTCAATATTTTAGGCAAATTAGCCTTTTTGCTATTATTTCTACGTTTCCTCACTTCTGTGCTTTTACATGAGCTGTTTCTTTTGATTACAGGGCCTTCCCACTTCATCTCTACTTTTGGGAATCTCTATCTTCCTTTAGGATTCAAATCAAGGGCCACCTCTTATATGAGGGCTTTATTGATTCTCTTTATTTTTGACGTTTTACCCTGAAATTTTTGTTTTCACTTTGTGTTTACTTTAAATTTAATTATTGGCTTCTGTTTTGTAGAATGTAAGCTCCTTGAGAACATTTCTTTGTATTTGCCAGTGTATGTTAGAGGCTCTTGATAACCAATAAATTGTTGAGTTACTGGGCTGCCAAGAACATAATCACACAATGTAAAAAAAAATAGATGAATGACCTTAAACTCCTTTCTATTTCTAGCAATTTAGGCGTGGAAAATCTTGAAGAAAGTCATCATGTTGTTATGGAGAGTTGCTGACAGTCACAGACAGGCCAAAGTCTGTAGCTTATCATAGATCATGGATCACAGATTACCTTTCCACTCCAGCATTATATAGGCCCATGGATTTTGAAACCACAAAAGAAAACTGGAAAGGGACTGATCTGGACATTGTATTGATGTCATAGGATGTTATAATATAAAATGACTAAGCCTGCAATACCCCTGTACAGATAAAGCAAGAGGTATTGGAATGAATCAAGAAATTCCAGGTCACCAAGCTAATTAGACAGCTGAATCCCAAAACTTTAAGTGAGGGGATTTGTATACAAAAAGTACACTTCAGATAAGACCAGTGTCCCCTAGGTGACTGCTGCTGTTCTCCTTCCTTACTTTAATTGGGACAGTGGCTCAAAGACTGAAATTCTTGAGGTCAGCATTTTTTTGGCCTTTCTTTATATTCCCAGAATACCTGGACATAGTGCCTGTTGGGAGGATTTTATTAATCCCTATTGTTAAATATTTGGCAGTAAACCATTGTGGAGTTTTGCACAATGCTATTAATTAATTAATACCTTTGCTCAATTAATTAAGTTCCTAAAGTAAATAGAGTGGTCCTCAAGGGATTAGAAAGAGAAAGAAAGTTAAATAAAGATTAATCTTTATCTTCAGCAAGTTTATCACCTAGCAACATAGTGTTAATAGTCTTATGACCTAAACATACATATGCAATTTTCTACAATATGTGATAACAGTTGCAGAATAAAATATACTGCAATAAAAACATAAGAGAGATAAATATAAAGAGCCATGTGAATATGAGGCCATGCATGTGGTCAGTGCTCAATAAATATTTGTTGACTAAATAAGTGAATTCCTGCCATATCCAAAGCGGCAAACATAACTTGAAGGGGCATTTTTTTTTCACCTTTGGCTTCCAACAGTCTGGTTATTGCTTCTGTTTTGCTTCCCATCTCAATTATCTCTAGGCATTATCTTGTGTTCTATAAGCTGCAAGTGTCATGGGGTATGACACTAAGAAATCTGGCAATGTGTTCTTTTCTCTTATTATTTCTGCACACTGATTCAACAAATCTATGCCAGATATTTTGCTCCATCTGCTACACTTGTGTCAGCTGAGAAGATGGAGCACCCTGGGGAACTCAGTGTGAAAGTGTTTTATTTTATCTCTGGGAAGAAAATCACTGTTTCTGGAGGTGAAGGCTACATGCCCCACAGGCAAAATGGACCAAGAGATGAGGATGCTTGTGGGACAGGATAGTAGACTCAAATGACGTACTCCACCTTTGGAGACTTATCTTAGTTTACCTCTTCCTCTTTAATACTAGGACTAAACAAGAACAACAAAAATTTTTTTCTTATTATTTTGTAGAAGAAAGAGTCCTTGAATAAAGTATCTTTTTGCCTTGAAATTAAATTAAATTTTAAAAAATTCAGGATTTTTAATTCCTGAAAATAACTAGCACAGTATGGGAGGAAAGTGAGTTGGGAGAAACGTAATTAAGGATAACAGAGGTAAGATTGCAGAGGAAGCTAGGAAATTGCCTGACCTCTCCTCAATTTTCTCTGGAAACAATGTTAAATCAAACCTTTAAATAGGTTCTGGAATGTCAGAAACCACACAAAAAGATGTCATGATATAATTTTCTAGCTTAAGATAACTTAGAAGGACTTAAAGAAACATCTGCCTCACTTGGGTAAAAGGGGAGTTCAGCCCGTACAGGCATGGTATGGGCAAAGCTAGGAGAAGGCTCTTAGCTGCAGCATAGATAAGTAACCAAAAACCCTTGGTCCTGGCTCATCCGATCAGCTGTAAAGCCTCCAATCCTCCCCCCCCCCCAAGATAGATTGCTAGATTCAGAACCCCAGCCCAATAGGTGTGACTAGGCTGGGCCACCCCAGTACAGGTATCTACCTTCCAGTACCTCAGACCCCAACAGTGAAAGCTAGTGACCAAGTTCCTGTCTCCAACCACAAGAAGCTTTGGAGAGTGTCCCTGTACATTAGGAATAAAGATCAACTTTTAAAAATCAACAAAAAACAAAAAGACCCATAGAAAGCTATTATGGTGACTGGGAAGATCAAAGCACAAACTTAGGAGAGGATAGCAATGGCAAAATGTCTACATGTAAAGGCTCAAAGAGGAATATGAGTTGCTCTCAAGCCCCCAAAGACCTCTTGGAAGAGCTCAAAAAGGTTTTGAAAATCATGTAAGAGAGGTAAAAGGAAAAATGGGGAAAGAAGTTAGAGTTATGTGGGAGAATTTTGCAAAGTAGAATCAGCAGCTTGGAAAAGGAAGCACAAAAATGGACTACAGAAAACAATTCCTTAAACAATAGAATTGGCCACTTTGGGGAAAATATATTCCACTGAGAAAACACAATTTTTTAAAAAAAATATAATTGGACAAATGGAAAAGGAAACACAAGAGTTCAATGAAGAAAGTAATTCCTTAAAAATTAGAATTGGGCAAATGGAAGCTAATGACACCACATGACATCAAGAACCAGTCAAACAAAATCAAAAGAATGAAAAAATAAAAGAAAATCTAAAATACCTCAAAGAAAAATAATACTCATTTGGAAAATAAGTCCAGCAGATATAATTTAAGAATTATTGGACTATCTGAAAGCCTAAGCCAAAAAAGACTATATAACATCTTTCAAAAATTATCAAGGAAAAGTGACCTGATATGCTAGAATCAGAGAGTAAAATTACCATTGATAAAAATCACTGATCACCTTTGAAAGAGATTTCAAAGTGAAAACTCCAAGAAATATTGTAGCCAAATTCCTAAATTATCAGGTCAAGTAGAAAATACTGCAAGAACCCAGAAGCCAAGGAGCCATAAGGATTATGCAAGACTTAGAAATTCCTTCATTAAAGTATCAGAGCACTTATAATATGATATTCTGAAAGTCTGGATTACAACCAAGAATAAACTTCTCAGCAAAAATGAGCACAATTTTTCTTTAGGGAAAAAGATGGATATTCAATGAAACAGAGAACTCTTAAACTTTCCTAATGAAAAAACTAGAAATGAACCAAAAATTTGATCTTCAAATATGACTCAGACTATAAGACTTCAAATATAAGACTTTTATGTTTCAAAACAGTGTAAAAATAATTAGGAAACAAAAAAACCCATGTTATTTAACAAGATTAAACTGTTTACCTCCCTACATGGGAAGATGATATTTGTAAATCTGGAAAACTATATCTCTTTTAGTTCAGTTGGAAGGAAAATAAATAGAAAGAAGGTATAAGTTGAATTTGATGTGATGATATAAAAAGAAGTGAAAAATGTATACTGAGGGTACTGATAATACTGAGAGGATACTAAGAGAAGAGAAAAGGGGAGGCAGAATAGACTGTTACATCACATAAAGAAATGCAAAAGACTTATAGTAGAGGGAAAGAAACGAGGAGGTGAGCATTACTTGAATCTTAATCTCATCTGATTTGGCTCAAAGAAGGAAAAACAAACACACTCAATTTGGTATAGAAATTTCCTTATTGGAAAGTATGAGTGGACAGGGGAAAGTAAAGGGAAAGTAGTAAAGTTAAGAGATGGGCAGAAGTAAATGGGGAAAAGAGAAAGAAAAGGCAGAAGGTTGATAGAAGGGAAAAAAGATTAAGGGAATGTGGTATCAGAAGTAAAACACTGTTTAGGAAGGACATGATTAAAGGAGAGAGAAAAGCATAAAGGAATAGAAATAGGATGGAGGGAGATACACAGTTAGGAGTCAAAACTGAAAGTAAATGGTATGAATTCTCTCATAAAATGGAAACAGAAGAGTGGATTAAAAACCAGAATGGTACAATGAGTTGTTTGCAAGAAACTTCTTTGAAGCAAAAAACTACATACAGAGTAAAGGTAAAAGACTGCAGCAAAATCTGTTATATTTCATCTGAAGTAGAAAAGCAAAAAAGTAGGGATAGCAATCATGAACTTTGACAAAGCAAAAACAAAAATAGATCTCATTAAAAGAGATATGGAAGGAAACAATGTCTTGCCAAAAGGTACCATAGATAATGAAGTAATATCAATACTAAATATATATGCACCAATTAATATAGTATCTAAATTCTTAAAAAAGAAGCTAAGTGAGATATAATAAAGCTGTACTGATATGGGAACTTGACCTCCCCCTGTTAGAACTAGATAAATCTAACAGCAAAATAAGCAAGAAAGAAGGTAGGAGGTGAATACAATTTTAGAAATGTTAGATATGATGGAATAATAGACAAAGTTGAATGGGGATAGAAATGAATATATCTTTTTTGTCAGTGGTACTTGGTACCTACACAAAAATTGACCACATATTAGGGCACAAAATCTTCACAATCAAATGCAGAAAGACAGAAATAATAAGTCCATCCTTTTCAGATTATGATGAAATAAAACTACTTTTAATAATAGGTTGTGGAAAAATAGATAAAAAAGTGAATTGGAAAATAAACAATCTAATCCTAAAGAATAAATGGGTCAAACAACAAATCATAGAAGAAATTGATAATTTCATCAAAAAGAATGACATTAGTGAGACTAACATCAAGCCTTTTGGGATGCAGCTCAAACAGTTTTTAGGGGAAATTTTATATTTTTAAATGTTTACATAAATAAAGTAGAGAAAGAGAAACATGGAACTAAAAGCTAAAAAAAGAGAAATTAAAAATCACACTTAAATATGAAATTAATAATCCTGAAAATGAGAAGACAAATTAATAAAACTGAAAGTAACAAAACTATTGAACTAATAAGTAAAACTAAGAATTGGTTTTATAAAAAACTCAATGAAATATATAAGCCTTTGATTAATTTGATTTAAAAAAAGAGGAAAACCAAGCCAGCCATATCAAAAATGAAAAAGTGAATCTACTACCAATGAAGAGGAAATTAAAACAATGATTCAATGCCATTTTGCCCATTTGACATTTTATTATGTCAGTAAACCTAATAATCTAAGCAAAATGAATAAATATTTTTAAAAAGTATAAATTTTCCAAATTAAGAGAGGAGGAAATAAAATACTTAAATAACTCCATTTTAGAAAAAGAAATTGAACAAGTCATCCATGAACTTCCTAGAAAAAAATTCTAGGGTCAAATAGATTTACAAGTTAATTATACCAAACATTAAAGAACTACTAACTCCAATACTATATAAATTATTTGGAAAAATACAAAAGGAAGGAGTCCTGCCAAATTCCTTTTATGATAGAAATATTGTGTCGATATCTAAACCAGAAAAAGCTAAACAAAGGAAAAATAGACCAATTTTCCTAATAAATACTGATGGAATTTTTTAAACAAAATAAAAAAGACATTATTGCAATTTATCACAAGAATAATACACTGTGACCAGGTGGGATTTATACCAGGAATGCAGTATTGCTACAATATTTGGAAAACTAATAGCATAGTTGACCATATCAATAACAAAACTAACAGAAATCATATGACCCTCTCAGTAATGCAGAAAAACCTTTGACAAAATATACCACCAATTCCTATTAAAAAAAAATTAGAGAGCATAGGGATAAATGAAGTTTTCCTTGAAATGATAAGCAGCACAGGGAACTGTGGAAGAGTGAGGAGCAGTACAGCCAAGATGGTAGAGAGTAGACAGGATACCGCTTGAGCTATCTCTAGCTTCTCTCAGAAGCAATGATAGATCCAAGCCTCTGAATGGATTTTCGAGTGACAAAATCCTTAGACATTCAGAGTCTAATAATTTTTAGCTTAAGATATCTTTGAAGAAGTTAAAAAAAAAAAAAAGGTTTGTATCAATTGGGCAGGAGAGAATGTGGCTCAGCTCAGGTGTGGTTCAGGGAGGCCCAGGTGAGGAATCTAGTGAGATGCTTGTAGTCAAAATACAGCGGTGTTGGCTACTTTGTCCTAATTCAGAAGGCCAGTATATGAGCAGACCAGCGGTGAGACCTCCAATGCAACTACAGAAGACAAATTGTGAGCCCCCAAACCATGCACAACAGGAAAGATTTGGCTAGGCCCTGCATACTTGGTATAAATTCCATTTGGTCACGGGGTATTATCCTGAGGATGACTTTCTGTAATCTCTTTACCAATTTTTTATTTAAGATTTTTTTCATCAATATTCTTTAGGGAGATTGGTCTACAATATTCTTTCTCTGTTTTGATCTTTCTTTATTTAGGTACCAGCACCATATCTGTTCCACAGAAGAAATTTGGTAGGAGTCATGATTCCCCTATTTTTCAAAATAGTTTATATAATATTGGAATTAATTGTTTTTTAAATGTTTGGTAAAATTTATTGGTAAATCCATTTGGTCCTGGAGATTTTTCTTAGAGACTTCATTAATGGCTTATTCAATTTCTTTTTCTAAAATGGGCTATTTAAGCAATGTTTTTCCTCATTTGTTTTTCTGGACAATCTATACATCTGTTTCACTCAGATTATCAGATTTATTGGCATGAAATTGAGCAAAATCCAACCATTCTGTAAAGCAATTTGTAACTATGCCCAAAGGCCTGTTAAACTATACATACCCTTTGAGCATCAGTTTCTCTATTGGATTTGTATCCCAAATAGATCCTAAAAAAAGGAAAAGGATGCACATATGCAAAATTGTTTGTAGCAGCTGTTTTTTGTAGATGTTGTGGAAAAGAATCACAATGGAAAACTATGAGAAAGAAAAAAAATTAAAAATGAATTTTAAAAAGTGGAAATATTATGCTTTGATGCAACATTCAATCTGTATCGTTCTCTCTCTGAATAGGGATGGCATTGCTCCATCACAAATCCATTAGAATTGCTCCAAATCACCTCATTGTTGAAAAGAGCCAAGTCCATCATAGTTGATCATCATATAATTTTCTTGTTACTGTGTACAATGTTCTCTTAGTTCTGCTCACTAAACTCAACATAAATTCCAGTAAATATTTCCAGGCTTTTCTGAAATTAGTCTGCTCATCATTTTTTATGGAACAATAATACTCCATTACATTCATATATCATAATTATTTAGCCATTCCCCAACTTATGGACATCGATTTTCCAGTTCCTTACTGCTGCAAAAAAGGATTGCTTCAAACGTTTTTGCACCTGTGGTTCTTTTCCCCCTTTTCTGATCTTTTGGGGATATAGACCTAATAGTGACACTGCTGGATCAAAGTGTGTTAGCTATTTGGGCATAGTTCCAAATTGCTCTTCAGAATAGTTGGATCACAGAATACTTTTTATACAAATAAAATCAGATAAAACAATTGGAAAAATATGAATTTTCATAGATATGCTGAAGTAATATAAAAATAAAAATGACAGTTCTATCCAAATTAATCTACTTATTCAGTGCCATACCAATGAAAAGACCATTTTTTTATTGATAGAGAAAAATAATAACAAAATTGATATGGATGAACAAAAGGTCAAGAATATCAAGGGAATTAATAAAAAAATGCAAAGGAAGATAATGCAGCCTTACCAGAGCTAAAACTATTACAAAGCAGCAATCATGAAAATTATTTAGTACTGGCTAAGAAATAGAGTAATGGATGAATGCAATTCATTAGATACACAAGATACAGTATTCAATAACTATAGTAATCTACTGTTTGACAAACCCAAAGACTTCAGCCTCTGGAGTAAAAACTAATTGATAAACACTGTTGGAAAACTGGAAAAATAGTATGATAGCAAATAAGGCATAAATGAACATCTCACACCATTTATCAAGACATGTTTGAAATGGGTACATGATTTAGACATAAAGGGTGACACTATACACAAATTAGGATAGCAAGGATTAGTTTACTTGTCCTTTTGGAGAAGGGAGGAATTTATGAACAAACAAAAGATAGAGAACATTATGAAAAACGAAATGGATAATTTTGATTACATCAAGTTAAAAATTCTTATGCAAATAAAACCAATGCAACCAATATTAGAGGAAAAGAAGAAAACTGGGAAACAATTTTTATAAGGTTTTTTTAAATTTTATTTTATTTACAAAACATATGTATGGGTAATTCTTCAACATTAACCCTTACATAGCTTTCTGTTACAGATTCCCCCACCCCAACTCCCTACCCCTTCCCTAGATGGCAGGGTATCCACTACATGTTAATTATGTTAAAATACTTGGCAAATTGAATATATGTATACATATTTCCAAACATCATTGTTGTGCAAGAAAAATCGTATCTACACAAAAGACATTTCAGATAAAGGAAACACAATGTAAGCAAACATCAATCAAGAGTATGAGAATGTTATGTTGTGGTCCACATTTCACATCCCTCTCTGTGAGTTTTTATGGCTTTCTTCAGTGAACAATTGGAAGTGGTTTGAAATATTTCATTGTTGAAGAGAGCCATGTCCATCAGAATTGATCGTCATATAGTATATATAGTATTGTTGTTGCCGTGTATAATGATCTTTTGGTTCTGCTCATTTCACTCAGCATCAGTTCATGCAAGTCTCTCTAGGCCTCTCTGAAATCGTCCTGCTGGTCTTTTCTTACAGAACAATAATATTCCATAATATTCATATACCATAATTTATTCAGCCATTCTCCAATTGAAGGGCATCTATTCAGTTTCCAGTTTCTAGCCACTACAAGAAGGGCTGCCACAAACATTCTTGCACATGAGGAGCCCTTTTCTTCCTTTATGATTTCTTTGTGATATAAGCCCAATAGAAATGCTGCTGGGTCAAAGGGTATGGACAGGTTGATAACTTTTTGAGCATAGTTCCAAATTGCTCTCCAGAATGGCTGGATCCATTCACAGCTCCACCAAGAATGCACCAGTGTCCCAGCTTTCCCACATCCTCTCCAACATTCATCATTAACTTTTCCTGTCATTTTAGCCAATCTGATAGGTGTGTAGTGGTACCTCAGGGTTGTCTTAATTTGCATTTCTCTGATCAATAGTGATTTGGAGCACCTTTTCATATGACTACAAATAGTTATAATTTCATCCTCTGAAAATTGCCTGTTCATATCCTTTGACCAATTATCTATTGGAGAATGGCTTGAATTTTTATAAATATGAGACAATTCTCTATATATTTTAGAGATGAGACCTTTATCAGAACCCTTAAATGTAAAGATGATTTCCCAATTTATTGCTTCCCTCCTAATCTTGACTGCATTGGTTTTGTTTGTACAAAAACTTTTTTAACTTAATATAGTCAAAGTTATCTATCTGGTTTTCAATTAAGAGTTCCAGTTCTTCTTTGGACATAAATTTATTCCATCTCCAAAGGTCTGAGAGGTGAACTATATTACATTCCTCTAATTTACTTATAGTATCACTCTTTATATCCAGATCATGAACCCATTTAGATCTTATCTTGGTATGTGGTGTTAGATGTGGGTCAAGCCCTAATTTCTTCCACACTAGTTTCCAGTTTTCCCAGCAGTTTTTGTCAAATAGTGAATACTTATCCCAAAAGCTGGGGTCTTTGGGTTTATCAAAAACCAAATTGCTATAGTTATTGCCTAGTTTGTCTTGTGATTCTATCCTATTCCACTGATCGACTACTCTATTCCTTAACCAGTACCAAACAGTTTTGATGACCTCTGCTTTATAATATAGTTTTAGATCTGGTACAGCAAGTCCACCATTGTCAGCCTTTTTTTTCATTAATCCCCTTGAAATTCTTGACCTTTTGTTTTTCCAAATGAACTTTGCTACTATTTTTTCTAGATCTGTAAGATAATTTCTTGGGAGATTGGTAAATTAGTTTGGGTAGTATTGTCATTTTTATTATATTCGCTCGTCCTACCCGTGAGCATTTAAGTTTTTCCAAATGACTAGGTCTGATTTGATTTGTGTGGAAAGTGTTTTGTAGTTTACTTCATATAGTTCCTGACTATCCCTTGGCAGATAAATTCCCAAATATTTTATACTATCAACAGTTATTTTGAATGGAATTTCTTTTTGTATCTCTTGCTGCTGAACTTTATTGGTAATATATAAAAATGCTGATGATTTATGTGGATTTATTTTGTATCCTGCAACTTTGCTAAAGTTGTGAATTGTTTCTAGTAGTTTTTTAGTTGAGTCTTTAGGGTTCTCTATGTATATCATCATGTCATCTGCAAAGAGTGATAACTTGGTTTCCTCATTACCTACTCTAATTCCTTTAATCTCTTTTTCTTCTCTTACTGCCAAAGCTAACATTTCTAATACAATATTAAATAATAATGGTGACAGTGGGCAGCCTTGTTTCACTCCTGATCTTATTGGCAATGGTTCTAGCTTGACTCCATTACATATGATGCTTGCTGAAAGTTTTAAGTAGATACTACTAATCATTTTAAGGAAAAACCCATTTATTCCTATACTCTCCAGTGTTTTTAATAGGAATGGGTGTTGGATTTTATCAAAGGCATTTTCTGCATCTATTGAGATCAGCATATGATTTTTGTTAATTTGGTTATTAATATAATTGATTATGCTGATAGTTTTCCTGATATTGAACCAGACCTGCATTCCTGGTATAAATCCTACTTGGTCATGATTTATTATCCTGGGGATAACTTTCTGTAATCTCATTGCTAAAATCTTATTTAAAATTTTTGCATCAATATTCATTAGGGAAATGCGTCTAGAGTTTTCTTTCTCAGGTTTCTCCCTACCTGGTTTAGCTATCAGCACCATATCTGTGTCATAGAAGGAATTTGGTAGTACACCTTCTTTCCCTATTTTTTCAAATAGTTTTTATAATATTGGGATTAATTGTTCTTTGAATGTTTAGTAAAATTCACATGTAAATCCATCTGGCCCTGGAGATTTTTCTTAGGGAGTTGATTAATAGCTTTTTCTATTTCTTTTTCCAAAATGGGGCTATTTAAATAATTTATTTCCTCTTCTGTTAACCTAGGCAATCTATATTTTTGTAGATATTCCTCCATTTCATTTACATTATCAAATTTATTGGCATAAAGTTGGGCAAAGAAACTCCTCATTATTACTCTAATTTCCTCTTCATTGGAGGAAAGTTCTCCCTTATCATTTTTGAGACTAACAATTTGATTTTCCTCTTTCCTTTTACTACTCAAATTAACTAAAGGCTTGTCTATTTTGTTGGTTTTTTTTTACATAACCAACTCTTAGTTTTATTCATTAATTCAATAGTTTTCTTATTTTCAATTTTATTGATCTCCCCTTTAATTTTCAAAATTTCTAATTTGGTATTTAATTGAGGGTTTTTAATTTGGTCTTTTTCTAGCTTTTTTCATTGTAAGCCCAGTTTATTGATCTTCTCTTTCTCTGTTTTATGCAAGTAAGCATCTAGAGATATAAAATTACCCCTTAAATCCGCTTTAGCTGTGTTCCACAAATTTTGGTATGTTGTCTCATTATATTCATTCTCTAGGATGAAATTATTGATTGTGTATATAATTTGCTCTTGTACCCATTCATTCTTCAGGATTAGATCATTTAATTTCCAATTAACTTGTGGTCTATTTTCTCCTGGCCTTATATTACATGCGAGTTTTATTGCATCATGATCTGAGAAGGATGTATTTACTATTTCTGTTGTTCTGCATTTGATTTTAAGGTTTTTATGCCCTAACACATGATCAGTTTTCATATAAGTTCCATGAACCCCTGAGACAAAAAAAGTATACTCCCTTCTATCACCATTCAATTTTTTCCAGAGATCTATCATACCTAACTTTTATAGCCTTTTGTTTACCTCCCTAACTTCTTTCTTACTTATTTTGTGATTTGATTTATCTAATTCTGAGAGAGCAAGGTTGAGATCCCCGACTAGTATAGTATTACTGTCTATTTCTCCTTGCATCTCTGTTAGTTTCTCCTCTAGGAATTTCGATGCTATACCACTTGGTGCATATATGTTTAGTATTGATACTGCTTCATTGTCTATGGAACCCTTTAGTAAAATGTAGTTTCCTTCCTTATCTCTTTTAATTAGATCTATTTTTGTTTTTACTTGATCCAAGGATTGCTACCCCTGCCTTTCTTTGTTTTCCTGAAGCATAGAAGATTCTGATCCTTTACTTTCACTCTGTATGTATCTCTATGTTTTAGATGTGTTTTTTGTAAACAACATATTGTAGGATTCAGGCTTTTAATCCAGTCTGCTACCTGTTTCCGTTTTATGGGAG